>CAKNWW010262604.1:0-11929 GCA_932074435.1 Andricus kollari | reverse complement strand
TAGTAGTCTCGCCTGTACTCTTCTATAAACATAAAGGACTCGTCTTTTCAATTATTGAACAATAAAAAACTTGCCCCTTCCCCAATTAATAGAAAATCGACTGCTTTATATTTTGGACATTTCGTTATTTTCAGTGAATTAACGAATAACTAAAGATAGAAAAATTTGTGCTTTGCAAGTTGTTCCACCCTTTACTTAGTTTTTTTTAAATTAAGATTGAAACGAAATCCATTTTTCCATGAATAACTTTCACAAACTAAGCAAAAATTGAAAAATTTATTGCCAAATAAGCAAAAATTGATTTTTATTTTTAGTCATAAGGAATGTAAACAAACCGTCTATTGTCTTTGTTTTGAAATTTTTACTATGAAAAAGACTCAGACAATATAATTAGACATTTCTAGTTATTTTTGAGTCTGTGAATTTCTAATACATAAAATATTAATGTGTACTAATAATTAGATGTTTCAATACATTGTTTAAAGAATATATGATTGTTTATAGCCATTTTTTCTTAAAATAGAGTTAGAAAGTTGCGGTTTTTTCTAAATTTTTCCGCTTTTGGTCTACTTTTAAATTATAGTGAGGTAATAATTAATTTACGTTAACGAGCATAATTGTTTAATCAACTTATTATCATTTTTAATAATATACTCGTTGAATAATGTTTAGAAAGTTGCGAACTTTTTCTGAAGTATTCAACTCTTTGTCTACTTTTTATTTAGAATTTAGAGTGCGGTAATAATTACTGAAATTTAACCAAAATAATTGTTCAAACAAATTATTATTGTGTATAAATATTTTCTCCTATAGTAATGCTAGGCAGATGCGTTTTTTTCTAAAATTTACACTTTTTGTCAACCTTTCGCTTAGAGTTAGAGTGAGGTAATAATTAATGCAATTCAGCAAAAAATAAGTATTTAATAGAATTATTGTTGTTTTTAAGCTATTTTTTCCTGAAATAATGCTCGATAGTGGCGAGTTTTTCTAAAATGTTTACCTTTTCGTAAACATTTTATTACTATTCGGAAAACCCACGAGTTCTTCCAAGACTCAGTAATAATCTTTGGAACAACTTGCGAAGCACAAATTTGTCTATTTTGAGTTATTTGCTAATTCACTGAAAACAACGAAGTGTCCAAAAATATAAAGCAGTCGATTTTATATTAATTGGAAAAGGGGCAGGTTTTTTAATGCTTAATTACTAAAAAGACGAGTCCTTTATGTTTATAGGAGAGCACAGGCGAGACTACTAATGTTGAGAAGCGTTAGAATCTGCTAACGAGAGTCGTAGACGGCGTCGCGTACTTTCTTAAAACATGGATATTTCCGCCAATTTTTAACGAATTGATCTAAAAATTTCCAGAAATCTTCCTTCAATAGTGAGGAACAATTGCCTCACTGGAAGTTGTTTCAACTCTAAAGTTCCCTGCATACTTTTCTTCGCCGAAGCTAAAAAAACGTGCTTAGCGTCAGGTCTCAATTTCCAATTAATTATTATTAAACAATTGGCAGTTTTGACTTTTTTCTTCATCTTGTAAGCATTGCTAAGGTATAATGCATGTGTATACCAAATTTCAAACAGTTTCAATCATACTTGTCTGAGTAAAGACGATTTATGCTTTAAAAAATAATTGAATTTGGGGAAAATTTTTTCCCGCTTTTTCAATTTTATTATTAAAAATATACATCGGAAAGAAAAACTTTAAATAGAAAAAAGTTCCATTTTAATATTCTCTACGAGTCAATATTTTTTTTAATTTAATATTTTGAACTTTAAAATTTAGATATCACAAGACACATGGACAATACTTTTTCACGTTTTCGAGCGCTCGCCCGGTTCTTGCATCCCGGCCTTCAATTGAGCCTCGTGGTTTATGGAAGCCCCCTTTTGAAATACTAAAGTCGGCGTCAAAAGTATGCGACCCTCACTTTGAACATTTGCAACTCGATCAAAAAAAAAAAAACGCAGAAAATTTTGGCCACGTAAGCGTGAAAGCTTAAGGTCTCTCGAATTGAAAGGTATGTATATTGTTGTTCTAACAAATTCTTTACGATGACGCTGATGTAAAACGTGCCAAAAAACAAGGTTTTTGAGGCACTTTTTTTAAGCATCGACTTTCGAAATATGAATTTGTTTACTAATTATAGACCGTTTTCCACAAACATATCATCTTGGAATGAAATAATGATAGGAAGCTGTTTTATGGCTTAAGATGTGCAGTTTCGTAACGCGATTGACGTACAATTTGAAAAAATTAAATTAGATCAATATTTCGCGAAATAATCCTAAAAACATATTTCGGAATTTAATGAGAATAGCCACCGTATAAAAAGTGTTAGAAAAGAAGTATCAATTTCACAACAATAGGGACCTCAGAAGGAAGGGGTACCGACGTCCCTGCCTTTTTCCCTCCCAGCTATCGACCTGCGGGTGAGCCGGTACGCCTTCCTTCTGAGGTCCCTATTGTTGTGACATGGATACTTTTTTTCTAATACCTTTTATACGGTGGCTATTCTCATTAAATTCCGAAATATGCGTTTAGGTTTATTTCGCGAAATATTGAACTAATTTATTGTAGTTTTTTCAAATTGTACTTCAATCGCGTTACGAAACTGCACATCTTAAGCCATAAAACAACTTCCTATCATTATTTCTTTCCAAGATGATATGTTTGTGGAAAACGGTCGGTAATTAGTAAACAAATTCATATTTCGAAATTTGGAAGATTGCGTTTCATTCTGGACACCTTAAGGATTGTCTGTGAATTTTTTCAGATTTTTCAAGACGTTCAGCTCGGTTTGGGAAGCCTCGAAAGTCGAGGCTTAAAAAAGTGCCTCAAAAACCTTGTTTTTTGGCACGTTTCACATCAGCGCCATCGTAAAAAATTTGTTAGAACAACAATATACATATCTTTCAATTCGGGAGACCTTAAGCTTTCACGTTTACCTGGCCGAAATTTTCTGCGATTTTTTTTAAACGAGTTGCAAGTGTTCAAAGTGTGGGTCCCGTACTTTTGACGCCGACTTTAGTTTTAGTGTAAAACGTTAACGTCGCCTAAAATTTTTAGAAAATTATGAACCTTTAACGCGTAATTATTTTTGTTAAAAAATGTAAATTTCTGATAAATTATTGAAAACTTTTTAAGCTTTACAATCTAATAATTTTGTATTAAAAATATTCATTTCCGTTGTTAAATAATGCTAATAAAAACTAAAAATTTTGAAAATTGAGATTCTTGATGTTTTTTGTTTAATATATAAATAATAATATAATATAATAAAATAAAAATTGAGCCTTCTTCGAATCTTTCTGAATGTATGATAATTCCTTTTAATCCAGCAAAAAGATATAGTATAAAACATGTGTAATATTTTAAATTTACAAAAGCTCATTCTATTCCTGGAAAGGTTCTTGACAAATCTATTCATCACGTTATTATTAAATATTATTTAGTAAATTGTTTAATTCAAAAAATTATAACTAAAATAAGTGTACATATTATTTCTAAATAAAATAATTTTCCTAGAAACGCGACAAATATAATTGTAAACAAACTTTCAAGGAATGGAATGAGCTTTTGTAAATTAAAATGAAATGCAAGTTACGTCTTTTACCTAATGCAGATGCAAAAGCACAAATATGCAAATAACTACATTCAAATACACTGCAGTCCCACTCTATCAGCCGTTTCGGGGGTACCCTCAATGGCCTCGATGATGAATCGGAACTCTCTAAACCGTAAACAATCAGGATCATATGTACCATTCCGGTTGGAGTTTTGTACCAAAAAAATATTTTCTTTGTATTTTTGCCATTTTGGTTTTATAATATCATAATGAACGTGACAATATTTATGCTAGAAAATCAAACTTTATCAAAGTACTGAGTTATGAGTATGTACGTACATATAACAGGGTGGCTATTTTAATCGAAAAAAAAAATTCCCGGTCATTTCCATGTTATTTCTCGGTTTACAAACATTTTTCACGGTCAATAAAATTACGAAAATTGAACTCTGAAGCTAAACATTTTTCCATTTGAAGGAATAAAAAATAAACTACAAAGTTAAAGCACTCAAAGTGGAACTCTTGAATTTTGAACTTTTTAAATTCAAGATTAAGTTTTTGATTTAAAAAATGTTGTATTACAATTATCAATAATTTACGCGTATAAAATGGAAGGTTTTAAAACTTTTCAATTAAACAATTTCAAATGAAATGCAGATAAACTACAAAATTGAGAATATCTAACTTTTATAAATTATAGAGATCAAAGATTCAGATTAAATTCCAAAAATATAAATCCACGGTATCATTTTCAATTCTCTACATTAAAGAATCAATCAATGAACTTCAAAATTATATTATGTTAAGCAATTTGAAGCTAGAAACATTGAAAATTGAAAAATTAAATTTTTTTAACCTGAACGCTTCGGAAAATAGAAGTTGCATTATTTTCGTTTCAAATAGTTAAAACATACTTGAAAAGCTTCGAAATTTCATATCTTGAGAAATCTAAAAGTTGTTTAAATTTTTTTAAATTAAAATTTGTTTCATAAATTCTAAATATTTTAATAAATGCTAAATGCTAAATGTTTTTTATCAAAAATGTTCAACTTTAAACGCTTTTGATTTTTAATTGTTCAAGATTTCAAGACTGCATCATCCATATAGACCACATTATCCACAATATCCGTATAGACTACATTATCCACATAGGCCACATTATCACTTGCTCCTGAAGATTTCTTTTTTATAAATCTACAACTTTCCATCTTATTTTTTAATAGAAATTTGCCAGCTCACAGATTCTTGTACGTTCCTTCAGCGATACCATATTTTTGTAAAATAGGCTGTTTTGAGGCATATGTCTTCATTTCGTCTAACAGTTTATATTTTTCTTCAAACGATAAAAGCTTCCTCTTACTATCCTTTGACATTTTTGTAATACCGAAACACTGAAAGCGAATCAGAAGAGATCTAAACCGAATGTCCTGCAACATTTTTACAACTAACTGAAAATGACTGAATCAGACGACGTGATTAACCGCCGCGGGCACTGCCTGCTTTTTTCATGCACCCCTTCGTTGTTGCGGAGTTGCTCCGCCGATCACGCAGCGCCCTTCCCTCGCCCCCTTGCACTGCCTTGTCTGATCTATCGGGAACGGATAAAGCGGGACTGCGATGTGCACAATTATGACCTAAAATATTTGATAATTATTTATCCTTTAAACTGCCTAAAATATATCTTCTTACAATTAAGGATAATCCGAGAGAGTATGAAAATATAAAACTAAAATATCAAATAATGTATTTGTGACAGATATGAATATTACACAGAAAAACCTGTGGGACAGACTTTAAAGTGATTTTGAAAATCCCTAGCTGTAAAATATTGAACTCTTGATTTTTATCTGCTTCAACTTCATATAAGTAATATGTTTTAATTAAAAAAATCACGTTAATATAATTTGACGATTTTTCATTTTAAATTAGTCATTATCATTGTTTTTGTCAATGTCATTATCATTGCCATTGCCATTGCCATTGCCACTGCCATTGCTATTGTCATTGCCATTGCCAATGCCATTGCCATTTCCATTACTATTGTCATTATCATTATCATTATAATTTTTTTTTAAACTTGTTCTCGGGTGAACCCAGGTTTTCATCATAGCCACGGACTAAGTCAAGTGACTGATGAGATGATGATGAAATTCGTTAATTTAATACGAGTGTTGGAGGTGACAACAGTCGCCTCTGGATGCTTTCTTAGAGTTACCATCTATCACTCTATAGGTTTTTAGTCGGTTGCTTGCTGATGGTCCTGGAAGTTTCTTACAATGCGACAGGTGTTTAATAAACCCGCCTTCTGAGCTGCTGCCAGTACCCTACTCACTCCTAAATGTTCAAGATGTTCGGTGCATCTTGCGTGCACATTGCCTGTAGCCGAAATCACAATAGGCTGAATAGATGCATGAATCACATTCCTTCACATTGTCTTCACTTCATGCCTTTAGCTCGCTATACTTGTGGATCTTGGTTGTATAGGTTACCTGCAAATTTCGGTTAAGTGGACAAGCAATGTCGATGATGTAGACTCTTCCACCTTTTTCTTCTCGCATTACGATGTTCGGCCGATTGGTTCGGATGTAATGATCCGTCTGGATGGTAACATCCCAATATAAGATGTAATCTTCGTTTTCTAAAACGGGCATTGAAATGTATCTATCGAAAGGCATCCATTCTGTTAAAAGTCCTATGTTTAGGGCAAGCTGTTGATGTATAATTTCTGCCATATCATTATGCCTGTGCGTATATTCTCTTTTGAACCATTACGTGACAAACATCAATAATGTGCTCGATGGATTTGTTGGTATCTCCACATGATCGGCACCGGTCAACCAAGTCTTGATGTAGCATGTGCTTGCCATAATTTCTGGTGCTGACAACCCTGTCCTGTATCGCAATAACGAATCCTTCCATTTCCGGATACAGGACGCCCTTTCTCAACCAAATATTGGATGCCTCGCTATCCACTTCATGTTGATCTAACGTTTAGGGGTGCTCGCCGTGGATGGCTTTCTGTCTACATTGCGTTTCTAATTCCTCTATGGTTTCTGCCCTGATACTCAAGGCCTCCTCTGAGGACAAACATTTCGCTTGTTAAAATAGTCTCGAAACTGTATAACTTGTGACTCATACAGTTTCCTCACATCTCCAATGCCCCTACCACCTCTGTGTCGCGGTAGAACTGCCCTTTCAATCGCCGAATTTCTGTGGTACATTCGGTGCTTCGTTATTTCTACGCGGATGATTCTGTTTAATCGTTCGAGGTCGGTGTTCGACCATTTGATGAGCCCAAAGGAATACGTGAAGACAGGGATGGCATGGGTGCTGATTGACCTGATCTTGTTCGCCGAGTTAAGAGGACTCTTCAGAACCAATCTGAGTCTTGTAGTGAAGGCAGTCGTTAGGCTTTTCTTAACTATCGTGTGCTGAATACTCTTAGATTCGAGAATACCCAGGTATTTATATGACCTCCCCTCAGCCATTTCCTCGATGTCATTCTCGAAGTCGTTCTCTAGCTCTGCAGTCCCGGATTCTTCTCTGGTTAAATGCACTGTTCTGCATTTATCTAGTCCGAACTCCATGTAGATATCATTGGTATAGCTTCAGGTCATCCATGTATAGCAGATGGGTCACTTGATGACCATCCTCGTTATCATGTATTCGGAACCGATGAGACATGCTATTTAGTGTTTTGGTCAGTGAGTTGAGCGATTAACAGAACCATAATTCACTGAAGGAGTATCCTTGGAATATACCCGTCTAGTTATCCTTGATTGTCCATGATCATAATACTTGATTCTTGTACCCCAAAGCATCATCGCAAGACTTCGGAAGTCAATGATGCGTGGGCAAATTTGGTATATTTTTAAGACTTCAAGCAAATATTCATGTGGTACAGAAGGAAAGGCTTGCTTGTAGTCAATGTATGCCGTGTACTTGCGTCATGGCAACAGCGTCTATGGTGACTAGATCTTTACTGCCTCGCGAGTTTCTACAACATCCTGTTTGTTCTTCTGTAAGGATGTCATTCTCGTCGCAGTGAGAATATACCTTATCTGCTATGATAGCTGTAAGACAATTATATATTGTTGGAATACGGGCTATCGGTCGAAAACTAGATGGATTTTGAGCACCTGGTTTTTTAGGCAACATATACGTAGTACCCTGGAGCATAAAGTCTGGCACCAGATGTAGTTGTTCGATGATCTTCTGAAAACACCGTGCCAACGCAGGATGCACACTAGTCAGATACTTCTACCAGAAGTTGTGCACCATGTCCGGACCTGGAGCTTTCCAGTTACTTGTTCTTTTCAAAACCATTGAAACCTCTAAAGCTGTGATGTTAGTCAGCTCCATCTCAGGGTTACTGCTGGCTCTTGCCTTCTCTAGTTGGAACCACGCAGAGTTTAAATTGCGTGTCTTGCTGGTTCTTTTACCTTACACTCATTTCACGATAGAACCTTCTTTCATATGCTTGAAAGATTCGGATTGTTGCCTTCCTGCGCTACTTTTCTTGTAACGAGGCAGTCTAGCAGTAAGAACATCAAGTTTTTGCCGTTGGGCGTCTATAATCTCATCCAATATTCCTGATGGTAATGTCTTGATGTACCGAGAGTGGATGATTTTAGTAACACGATGTATCAGGTTTCCGGTTCTGTTTCCTTTTTTTGTTTTATATATATATATTGAGTTAGTCGACCCAATTTGCACCTTACTTTTCTGACATCCATATCCAACCTGATCTTCCATGGTGGATCTCGCTTCCTTCCTGGAGCAAAGACTGAATCTTTAGGCTAGTTCTGCGGCCCAATGATCTAACGGTTGCCACAACTGCACAGTATATAAGAGTTTGCACCTCTAACGCAGTTTGTGTTGCATTCAAATGCATAGGTAAAACCTTGCTCTTCAGGTGTTCCATTACTGCACGCAGATCATTTGTGGCGTTCTTCTTTTTCAGAGAATGCCTTTGTGTTGGTTCTATATTTCTGAACTCTCGTAAAGCATGACCAAAATTCCTTTCAAGGTGCTGTAGTTTTTCTGGGATTGCGCTGTTTAGATATTCGTTATTAATGCCCGGAGGCGGAATCATTATCATTATCATTATCGTTATCATTATATTATACCTGTGTGGGGTTTGCTGGTCCCCCATCGGGCGCCTCCCCAGGTTGCGGCTAGGGGAAGGAACCCCGAATTAAAACCAGTCATGAGTAAGTATTTTGACAACGATTTACCCCAAGACAGTGACAATGTCTCCGTCGGTTCCGATCAGGTTCAAGCCCTGGTGGCCGGCGCTGGCCCCGATGATTTTGGGGAGGGCCAAACATACTTGGAGAGGAGTGTTTGTGAGGAGTTAGGAGGTCCATTGGACGTCACGGAGGAGCCCAGTTTCATCGAGAAATTGAGGGAGTGGTCAGGTGCGAAGAGGACTAAGTCCGACTTCTACTGTAAGTAATAGGAAACGAGTGAGGAGCTGATGTGTCTCCAAGAGATCATCGGGAAGATGGAGGTTATATGAAGGAGAGGGTAGGCCACAGAGTCAAAGAAGTCAGAAAGAAGGCAGGACGCGAACGAAGAGAAAGTAGAGGAATTCAGACGGAACAAGATGCCGCGGAAACTCCCTCAACCCAATCTGGGAAGAGACCGAGGGAGTCCACCCTGAGCCCCGTAGAGGCGACCACTTCTAGGCCACGAAAGAAGAAGAAGTCGAGGACCCCCGGTGTTGCGGCGACCTCAACTCTCAAGAAGGAAGTGGGAGAGGTACCGACGCCTGTAGCTAAGGTGACAAAAAGAAAGAGAAGAATCAAGGGTGTCAGGGAAACCAGGAGCGGAAAGGTCCTTGTAGAAGTGGGGCCCGCAGCGGATGGCAGATCAGGGTCAGTCTCACAAAGAGGGCCTTCAGAGGAACTTTGAAGGATTTTGTGGAACTGGCCGAAGAAATGGCGGCGAGTTTGGTAAGCGCAGGACACCTCAAGGTGGGGTGGGTGTCCTGTCGCTTACGCAAAAAAATGGAAGTCACACATGGCAGCAGTTTGTAAGTGTCCTGATCGGACAAGAGGTTGCTGGCGATGCGGCAAAGAGGCGCATAAGGCTGCGGTATGCGAAAACACACCGCAGTGCTACCTCTGCGCCGCAAAGGAAGATAAGCCCCGGACAGGCCATCGCTAGGGGACAAAGAGTTGCTTTGCGTTCAGAGAGGCAGCCTCGTTGAGAAAGCCTCTTGGACGTGCAAGCTAGCAGCGTAGCTGGGCAGGTCCACCAAGTTGCCCAGTACAATAGGAGAAGACCAAGCTGGCAAAAAAAGATAAAGACCGAGGCACGGCCGACGAACGGCACCCCCTGAAGTAATGCGAAAGCGGTTTCCGGGGTGACATCTGCCGAAAAGAAAGGGTGGTGGTTTTTAGTCGGTGGTTGGTAGCATCACTATAATGATCGAATTAAGATCTTGTATATATTTATATGTATTAAGATCATTGTACTTATGATATCAGCATCCCAACACTACCGAGAAGTGCGGACCCTTCTCGGTGTGTAGTAGCACATTTTCCACCCTCCCTCGTAAAAAAAAATCATTTTATTATCATTATCTCGGCGCCTTTGACCAGGCTATCAGGCGCGTCCTGTACCGACGTTTTCTGCTGAATACGGTAACAAAAATCAATAAGGGGTCGCGGACAAGGGTCCAAGTGAAGACCCTAAGAAATAACTCCCAAACTAAGGCGTTAATAACCGTGCCGTATGCTGAATGACACCAGAGTGTGGTGTTCCTACAAGTATCTCTAGAATATCAGGACGCCTCCTAGAGTATTGAGACTTACAAAGAAGCCGAGGACCTATATCGCTGCTGTGGTAACCTCAACACCGAAGAAGGCGGATGGGGGCAAACAACAGCTGTACCCAAACCGACGAAGAAGTAGGAGGCACAGAGTAGAACTCAAACCGAGGCGGTTTTGATAAAACCGACTAAGGTTTCGAGTCACGCCGAGGTCCTGAAGGACCTCAAGCGTAAGGTGTAGTCGGACACACTTGTTGTCAAAATTAGGGGTGTCAGGATGACTAGAAGCAAAGAGGTGCTCATCCAGGTTCGTCCTGCAGCAGTTGGCGCAGGAGGTTGTCTGCGTGAGCTTGTCCCCCGCACGGAGAACGAGTTCCTGGACCTCGAAACAACAACGGACGCCGAGGAGGTGGTTGAAGATGTCCGGTGGTCAAGCGACGGGAGATGGTAAAGTGATCATCACGAAGAAGGCCTTCAGGGGAAATATGAAGGCCTACGTTGATTTACGTGAAGAGCTGGCGTCCAGGCTACTACGTTCGGGACATATAAGGGTGGGTTGGATGTCCTGCAGAGTCCGAAAAAAACCGAGGCTGTGAGATTCTACCGCTTCCAGGGCTTCGGCCACTTGGCAGCAACCTGCAATGGTCCAAACAAGACCAAATCACGTTGAAGAGGCGGAAAGGAGGGGCACTAATCTGCGAAGTGCTTCAGCAACCCTCAGTGCTACCTCTGTGCACTAAAAGAAAAAAAACGTCGGACTAATCATCTGCCGGAGACGATACGGTGTATGCCGTTTAAGGAGACAACCCGTTGAGAAAGCCTCCAAAAAGACAGCAGTATCCAGTCACACCCAGCCATGATGACGAAAGGCATCATGGTTGTGGCTGGGAAGAAGAACACCAGTTTGGCAGAACAGGAGGACGCCAAGGCACGGTGTAGAAGCCTTACCGGAGACATGGGTTGGCAGGAAAAGAAGGTCAGTGTAGTGGGTATTACCGTTTTTTAGGTCAAGTCCCAGACTCAGTGTGTAAATGTATTCTTATCTCAAAAAAAAAATATTATCATTATCATTACAACTGTCCTCATTCTTATAATTCAAATATTTCTCAAATGTGAATTTAATTTGTAAGTTAATATGCCAACTTTTAAGTTTATTTGTTGATAAAAATAAATAAAATATGATGTTCGAATATTACTGGAGGTACTCAAGAACTTTAGTCACGGCACTGGTAGTTTGAGACAATAATTTCGAGGCATCTATACAAAATTATTCAGCCCCCCGTGACCTCTGTTTCTCACAAATGCTGAAGCATTACTCTAGTTAGTATATAAGAGAGTTTCAAATTGCACCTCCCAGCGTGAAGCGTGCATCTGCGTAGTTTCGTCGAAAAGCTCTCATAATTGTAGTCGTAATATGATTAGGGTTATTTATGTATATTACATACCACGCTGGAAGCACCAGTTCCCGTTAGATCACTGAAGTTAAGCAGTGTTGGGCGCGGTTAGTACTTGGATGGGTGACCGTCTGATACTACTGCGTTGCTGTTGGCGGTCGTGGGTGTGGTGAGCCCATTTACTACA
>CAKNWW010262598.1:0-10226 GCA_932074435.1 Andricus kollari | reverse complement strand
GTAAGGATAAGATTTTATAAAATATGTAGACGGAAGTATTGTAAGAAATGAAAGTCATGTAAACCCTTAGGGGACACATTATGAATAAAGGAAGAAGACTAGAATATCTGAACATCGATCAGATCAAAATCATCATCGAAAGAAGACAACACTATATAAATACACCACGGAATATGCACATCAATTTAATTTGAATGAGAAAAAAGTTAAAATTTTGAGAATAGAAAACAATTATCACAATAGAAATATTATGGGAATGTTTCACATTGTTAAAAGTATGAACTCGGTAAACATAGGACCAGACACAAATAACTTAAGTGTAGTTTATCATGATTTAATCGAAATTTGCGGTTAAAATCTTTCTCTTACCAACGGATCTGACGCATGCGCATTCACTTATTTCTATCGTTAGCTAATACACTCTGAAGGTTTTTGGAGCAGCATAAAAATGTAAAATCAAAAACAATGGTGAAAATACCAAACTCAAGACCATTAAATACTCTTTTTTTTCAAATAGCTCCAAATACCTATTTCACGTTTAGTCAGGTTATGAACACTTAAAGGAAAATTATTTTTTTGACTTCTTAAATATATGAGAACTACCACTCATTTGTAATATTTAATTTGGATGGAAAGTACACATCGCGGTAACTTTAAAAATAAAATTAGTGAATCAAAAATCTATTCATCGATAATGGACCATATATGTATGCATATTCATGACATGCTCCATTGTTTGTTACAGTCCTGATGAGGCTGTGGTTCCACAGCGAAATGCATTCACTGTACTTCAGTTCTTCAATATATGATATGAATTTTACTCAGACCAAAGGCCTTCAATCACTACCATCTTTATATTCTTATAATTGGGTCCAATTCGAAAAACAAATTTCAAATTTTAAAGTAAGCTGATACTCTATGGCTTTCGCACTACGAGTGCGTTGTTACACTTTTAGAAAACTGGGATGCACTAAAACAATTCCAGATTTAGGATTTTTTTAATACACGGATTAAAGCTAAAAATGTTACGGTTGATTTTAAACAAGAAATGTTGAATAATGCGAAACAGTCTACTGCTGCGAAGCTCTTAGAGCTTATGCAGAATGACTCAGTAAAAGCTTATCTTCTTTTTTAAAGGATTTTACTAAATTACTTTAATGTTTTTAGCGCACAGTTCCAAACCGATGAAGTTGCAATTCACGCATTATCAGAACGCAGCGAGATGTTCTTCTGGCGAATAGGAAGTAATTATTTAAAACCCGAAATTTGTGTTAATCCGGTCGCGTTCTAGGATCCGCTGGATGAGAGAAATCAAGTCGAAATAGGTTCAATAAATTTGGAATTTGAAGGCGACAATTGCACAAAGAATATGCCACCTGATGAGGTAAAAGAAATTCGAGAAAATTCTTTACAATTTTATATTACTGCATGCACTGAAATAAAAAAAAAACTTTCTGTATATCACCCGTTACTTTCAAAATTAAATTTTCTGCGCCCTGAAACAGCGTTGGAGTCGGAAGCGAGAAATGAGATCCCAATTCTTTCCGATATTGCTGTACATTTTGGTGAATTTAATGATGAGGATTTAGCTTCTGATTGGGTGTATGTACCCTTTGCTTTTACTGATGAAGTGAAGGCAGATTTACTCAAACTTGAAATAGACGATTCCTGGTTGGAAATTGCATATTGCATAACCCCAGACGGAGAGTTCGCTTTTCCGCACCTGCGCGAGTTGATATAATGTGTCCTCAGTCTTCCGAATTCCAATGCAGGTTCAGAACGCGTTTTTTCCGTTGTAACAGATGATAAATGTAAAAAGAGAAATGAAATTTCGGAGAGAACTGTAAACGCCGTGTGCATAGTCAGAACAAAATTTCGAGCAGATGGAGTGCCTATCACCAGTTTCCGGGTTGAAGCTAGACACATGGAGCTTCAAAAAGCAACCGGTGTAACTTGAATTATGTAGTTTAATTGAAATTCAATTGCATTGTATCTTCGAAAAAAAGTACTTTAGTTTCGAAGATACAATCAGATTGATTTCTTAGAATAATAATGTCTATTTTTTTATTTTTTACGACCGCTTCCGAATTTTAAATTATCATAAGTTATATTTTTACCTTACATGGTGACATGTTGCGTTTAAGTTTATTATTAATTCATAGTGATTAGGAGTTTTTCAGGAAACATAAGCGCGAAAAGCTGTGGCATATTTTAGAAGACTGATGATTTATAAATATGGGCAATATAAAATAGTATTTTATTTAATTATTTTTTTATAATAAAAATTTTTTAGAATAAATATAGTCAATTATTATACTATTATTTAAATTAAATTAACTTTGTAACGTGGTGGCTAACCACCCGTTATGGATCCTTTCCCAGCTTTTCAAAAATAAACAAATAGATCGTGATTATTCCTATGGCCGGCACAAGCTCAAAATAGAAAATAAATTCGGCCATCAACTCCAACGACCCCACACTCGCACTATCTCACTACCACCAGGTTGACGTCACTCTCACGCACCCACGGTCACTAAACTATCACAGGGCCCATTGGGATGTCGAGTAAATCACTACATATTAATCCAAGTCTCAAGGATTAGTAAAATAACTAGTAGCCATGTCAGGCACGACACTTTTCAACACACGGATGCAGCCATATAACACCGGCGGGCGTTCCACATACCGTAACGGCGGACCGAATTCCATCGACCAGAGTCCCAGAAATACAGCTTGGGAGAG
This sequence comes from Andricus kollari, assembly GCA_932074435.1. Taxonomy (NCBI): domain Eukaryota; kingdom Metazoa; phylum Arthropoda; class Insecta; order Hymenoptera; family Cynipidae; genus Andricus; species Andricus kollari. The sequence continues at coordinate 7,484 of CAKNWW010262598.1, read as the reverse complement.
CAGCACCGACTGGGCCGAGAATTGTGGCGCGAGAGGGAAGGGATTGGCTAGGCAGAGGACGCCGGAGAGATCAGTTTCGTGTCGGCCATCGGCAAGTTTAGAGTTTGAGGAGGAAATTACGTTATCAACCGATTATCTTGGACGAGTCCATTTTTTTCTGCCGGACTGGCATCGAATTAAAGTAAAGGGATTCTGTGATTCCGGGATTGAGGTAGGCGTTGCTGTTCTTACTTTTCTCCAGATTTATGTTAGGGTTCATGAGATTATTTATTTTATTGTGTTCTTGAAATTTGTGATTTGTGTGTAATATGTGTCGCGAATAACCAAAGCTAAAATGGGTCTAAATTTTCACGCTGACGCCATTTTGAATATAGTGAATATATTAATTATCTATTTTAATTTCAATAATTGTTAATTACACCCGGTTTTAATTGCACGCCAACAGCGACCAATGAGGGCTGCTGCGCCGGGCAAGCGCAGTAGCTCAACATGTCAAAGTTGGGATCACTGGTGTCGCTCGAGACGTTGCGACCACGGACGTGAAGGAATAGTATTTTTGTCGTGGTGGCTCGCTCAGCTTGGCTGGGCGGTGTGCAGCTTTTTCTTGTCCGTTCCTTTCCGACTTTCATACCGGGCACTGGTGACCTCTTTCTGTGAGCCAGTTCGACGCGTTACATTTCTTAAAAGTGATATTGATTATCGGTTCGAGTTCCGACTCGTGAATTCAAAAGACGTAATGCTTATTCTAACCTAAAGTGTTCTCTACTTAAAAATAAGTGAGTTGTAGCTTCCGGAGCCTACATCTAGGCTAAGTTTCCAAAACTAACTAAATATTTTTATGTGACATATGTGAGTTGACTCGCGGGTAGGCTCTTAGACCATGGTTAAATTAGATTGAGCCAAGATATAATTAAAATAAATTAGTAGAATCTCGACTAGCTCTTTTAAATATTGGTCGCTTTTCACCATTATAATTTAGCATCTTATTTCATGAATTTTAAAGTGACAATTTTTGTTCCTCGCTGTCCTACGACAGTTGTAATTAATTGACTAACATTATTGTAACACCAAGGTTCTTGAATTTGAGCAAAAGCCGTATGTTCAACTCTAATGCGATTTCACGCTGTTCATTTAAGGATGTGGCATTCCTAATCCCAGATACGGTTTACAGTTGATCTTCTCGGTGATTTGAACCACTGAAGGGTCCGCACTTAAAACTAACTGGCTTACCCTGGCGTCTTTCTTGGCATCCATGATCGTCCACTCCTCAACTTTCAACGTGGGGTTCTCGACTGCCAATCTATGAATGATGCATGATAGTTTCTCGGAAGTTTCAGGTATCCATGCCATCAACTTGGCAGGCTTGGAAAGGTCCTTAGATTCAATGGCTTTGATTCTTGCACATTCCAATAGTTTCAAACCGCTTAATGCCTCCATGAGCCATGTCCTAGACATCTCACCTGAGAAAATGACGGTCAGCAAGTTGTTTTAATAACGGCAGTCCTCAAACCTTAAATTAATGCCACCAGGTTTTACCCCGGCGATCTTAGCCTCGAGGGCTGCCTCAATAGCCACGTCTTGCTCTGAGTTGAGCTTCTCTTGCGGGAATCCCTCAGGTACAATAGCCAATTTCAGATGGCTTTGAAGGACGAGGCTATATGGGTCACCAGGATTAACAACCGTGCCCCTCTTAGCCTCTCTGTCTTGAATAGGTGTGCTGCTATCAGACCGGGACCGTTTAGGGGTCCCTGGTTGAGGGGTTTTTTCGCCTTGCAACAGAAGTTGCTAGCAATGGTGCCTCCTTCTGGCAGCACCCTTCGTTGGTTTCCATCTTCTCGAGAGATGAATTATTCATAGAGGGTGTCATTGAAAATTCTCCTTCATATGTTAGTTGTTTGTTAGTTTGGTTTACGGCACTCATTTTGTTTCCACGAGCAGTTAGGGAACTAAAGGGTCCGTTCCCACAGAACCCTGCTTGTAGGGATAAGGCAATTCATACTGAGAGGTGGCCCGGTATCCCAAGACACCGTATGAGTCACTATAACATGGTAACATTCACTCTTCGACACGTTAGTTAACGTCTTGGCTCAGGGAGCTGTTTTTTAAGTTGAGAGCCACTCGACATTCGCTGCTTAGTCGAATTCACTACACCCTAAGGAGTAGTTAAGTTCACGCGTCCCATAAAGGAGGACAATGCTACTAATTGCATTAGTAAAATTTCTACTAATTCGGATATAGAGAGAATAGTAACATATTTTAATTGCATAGTACACTGCCATAATTTATTAGCAGAAATATTAGATTCAGTGAAGGAAAATATGTAAGCAAATGTCAAGTAAATTTAATTTCAAGAAGTTAAATCTAAGAATATTGCGTCTTTTTATAATCTCTGACAAACACTCCTCCGTTTTCGCGTATTTTTATTGAAATTAATTTTTCAACTATACTCCATACATCATTCTAAACTAACCTAATTGTTTATTCTAGTTGTAGAAGACTTATTACTTATCACTTAAGGTAGTCCGGCTATACAATGTATATGTCATTTTCAGATTGAGATCTTTAAAACTGAATTGCTTTGCGACTATGTGAATCGGTCAGTTTCTCAAATGGCTTCGAATTTGCAATGTACTACAATGTCCATTTCAAGAAAAGTCATATTAAATCGGTTTACGTCTTTTTGATTGAGACCGACTTTTTTGAGGTGAGGCTGCCATATTTCACATGATTTTTAGAATTTATAAATTACTGATATATTAAGAGAAATCATACGCAAGGCTACTAAATTCCTTTAGAAACCAATCGGCGGCAATCTGGAATTCCAGTGACAGATACGCTATTCAAACGACTTCGAAGCCCATTCAAAGCAAGTAAATAGATTTTTGTTTCCTGGACAAGTAAATTGAAAAAATGCAAGAGAGATAATAAAATAATTCGGCATACATTAGTAATAATTCAAGGTGAATTTCAAATAAATCAAAATAATTGACAAAATATATTTCAAAATCTCTTCAAGTTTATGGACAACTACGAAATCCCTCACAACCCCTTGCATTTAGAGAATTTCACTCTGAATCATATTCATTACTGTCACGATCAACTTTACAGCCAACAACACAAAAATAGTCACATTGTTGTAGGCATAAATATTGGCCACATTTATAGCACGTATATTTGGTGAGTCTTCTCGTTTTATTTTAATTTTCATTATCATTTTAATTGCCACTAACGCTCGACTGAACTGTTGAGCAACACGAGCTTGAGGAATAGGAGGGAGAAGGACGACGTCCCGCGCCATGTGCATAACCAGTAATGAAAAACGCTCAAGTATGTATCTGTCAGATACAGCGCGTGTAATGAAGTGTTAAAACTTCATGAAAATTTATTTTCATTTCTTAAAGCCATTCAAATCCTTGGAAATTTCTTAAAACCTTAATAATATCTTGAAAATGGATTGAAATCTTTAAAACTACTCTAAAATATTTAAAATCCTATGAAATCCTGCAACATTCCGTGAAACTTTTTAAGGATCTTGAAAATTCATTGGAATTACAAAGAAAAAAGTCTTAAACCTTTACAGCTTGCAAGTTTGAGCGCGCCTGGGGCTTCGCGCTCGGTCATTGAACTTCCTCCACATTTTTGCCAACAACTTTCAAAATCAAAAGTCAAAAAATAGACAACTGAAATGTAGTCATTGTGAATTCTTTTTTGTTAAAGCTCCTTTGGCTTTAATGAACACATCCACATCACGTGTCTCGTGAGAAAAAAAAGGTAAAAGCAAATTTCAAGATCTGATTTAAGAACAATTTTATCTTAAGCCTTTTATTGCACCTTGTGTTTTTTCCATAAACTCAATTTGTTTATTTGTAATGGAATTTTTCACGATTGAAACGAAAAATACGCATCCGTCCAAAAATTTAATTTTTTAAATTTTAATGTTGTTAATGTTGTTCGTGCAATGAAAATTTGAAGTTTCGATTTTTCAAGAAAATTCACATAGTTCTTATGATGATCTTGTATATCTTTGAAAAAGAAACGTTTTTCTTCCATCGACTTTTTTTCATATCGTGCGTTGTTTGGCTTAAAATTTTCATTTTCGTTTGTTTTTTTTGAATTTTTAAAATGCTATAACTGTGATAATTTTCTTTTTATCGCAAAAATTCGTATGGCTAAATTGTCCGACTTTCCAAGTACTACGAAAAACCGTACATGGAATTTTTTATTCTAAAAAAAATGTTCTCAAAAATTTTGAAAATGCTCTAACATTTTGAATTTTTATCCAAAATAGCTGGCTAATGAACTCGTCCTTTCATTTTATGCCTTAAGAAGTGTGCCAAAGATCAATCCAATCTGTTCATGTTTTCGAAAGTCATCATGCCCACAGACTACAGCCTATAGACAGAAATACGTTATTTTACAGCTGTTGATGACAACCGACAAAGTCAATTTTTAAATAAAACTAATACCTTCTCATCAGGATGAGAATGTAAAAATTCAAAACAATTCAGAAATAGGTATAGGAAATTATTCAATAGGCTCATTTATTGGCCAATTTATTGAAAGAAAAGTGACTAAAATTATATTTTAATTTTAAAAAGTGGTTATAGTGACTTTATCTTCAAAAAGTAGCTAAAACGTGATTTAAGGAAAAAAGGTGACTAAGAGTGACTGAGCTTTTCAATTTTCTGCTAACATCCCTGACTTTTCCCTTCTTTCCAAGGTATGCCCTGGCCATTAATATTTAAAGACCGAAACTCTAATATTGTAACTTTTTGAATATCCTGGGTTTCGGTTATATATTTAAGAATATATATTTAATATATATTTAAACCTGAGTGGTTTTCGGTTCGATGTGCATAGAGTAAACAGTTTAGCTATGAATACGTTTGTGTTTGTCGATAATTGGTTAATTTATTTCATGGCTCACAAAAAAGTTGCAATTGAAAAATCTCTCAAGAAGGGTGAGGGATTATGTAGGGGATGTAATGGCACCATAGCGACAGACGTTGTGCAATGCAAAAGACGCGGGACTTTCTACCACCCTGGATGTACAAACTAAAGAAAGAACGTCCCTCAGTTCGAATTTTTCCTAACCAAGGAAAATGACGAACTAAAAAAACAACTTAAAACGGACTTCTCTGGCTGTCTTCAAGAACTAAAGGATGATCTTATAAAGCATTTACACAGAGTTGAGGATAAAGCTGAGGGAACTAAGAAAGATATTAAGGCTATTACGGATAGGTAGGATACAGTCGAAACGGCTGTTAACGAACTACAAGAAATAAGCAATGAGAATCGGTTGAGTGACGACCATGTTTTATCCAAAAACAAAGGTAACATCTTTATATCTTATTCTATACAAAAAAATAAAAGAAAGAATTAAAAGGAAGAAGAACATTATGATATTTGGGGTCCCTGCAAACTCGAAGGATGATAGTGTAAATAATCAGGATGCAACTGCTCAACTACCAAAGAGTATTAGAACGGAAGGCGATAAGCATGATAAGGCGATAATAACAGACATTATATCTACGCTGTCATTGGACCTGCCATCCATGATAAATACTATTGTTACAGAGTGGTATTATTTTCACAGGCAAAAAGCAGACCAAGGCCAATTCGTGTCATGCTCTCTTCAGAGATCAAGACAATAAACAACCTAATGAAGTATTTGACTCTGAAAAAAAAACCAACTTCGAATAGCAATGGCAACAATGCACATTCGTGCAGACCTCGAAAAAATCCAACAGAACGAATTCAAGGCAGCACTGAACTAGTGCTTAGGGAAGATGGAACCTATCTTCTGAGAGGTAGTGACTACAAAAATGTATGTGTGCGATTTAACATGTTCACAATTCAAGAAAGACACATGTTGCTCTCACTATATTTCGTATTTGGTTGATTCCGCCAAAACTTGCAAAAAACAGGCTAGAAAAAATTTTGAGAAAAAAATAATTGTTTATTAATTGTCTGTGTGTCGTTTTGTTTGTTATAATAATAAGAACATGTGTTCAAAATGGTTTTACAACAACTAATTTATTCAATGAGATACAGCAGAAAATGTTCTTTCCGTATGCCACGGAACTGACACAGTTCTGAATTTACAAAGCAAATTTTTCCGATATTAATTGAATTACTTAATATAATTTTTAGAATTAACTGTGTATTACATCGCATCAAATTAGTAAATCTCCTCTAAGAAATTGATCATTACTCATAATCAAATTAAAATTTATCATAAATAGTTGAAAAATATAAAATAAAATATTAAAATTAAATTTATGTTTTTCTGTAGAAATAATTAATAAATTTGGATTGATGTTCTTAAAACAAATCAACCTGCAGAAAGTATAATTAGAAAATTTATAACTTTTGCATGAAATATGATAGATAATGTAAATCTGCCACGGAACTAACTACCACGGAATTGACATTTCATCTTCATCTTGCTGTTAAAATTACAAAAAGCCATGTAAATGTTTTTCCGCTTATAATTCTTCTTTTTATAATATGTACTTACGGAAAATAAACTCAGCGGCACGTCAACTGCATCGGTTTGTAAGTTTCACAGCACCATGGAACTGACTTGCATTTTTGTACACTGACAATAACTAACTATAAATGTCTCGGAGTAACTCTGAGACGGTCTCCCAATAATCAGTTGCACGACATTCGAATATTTGAACTATGAGTATTCGAAATCGGCCACCAGATGGCGGTTATGGCGCGAATCCTGGTTTTAGGCAGCAGTTTGAACAATAATTAAATTTTTGCTTAAATTGAGGGGACAAAATGTAGATGGATATTTTTACTTGAAAATTTAATAATATTTTTATAATATTAATATAATTAGATCCCCAATTGACTACAGCTTTTGACATATATATTAGAAAGATCGATCTGATTATTATCTGTGCACGCTGACGGCCTCAATGATAAAATTATGATTTGGGACATGCCACGGAATTGAGATTTAAGCTATAATTTATCATTTATTAATGTATAGGCGTGCTACAACCCAGAATAGATATATGTCGATTGCTCAAAAACATAGAACTCTCATAACTGTTCTCCAAGAACAACTGTTTTTGCTTGTGTAAGCTTTCAAGAGTCTTGGGCGATGAATTTGCAAGTTATGGCGGAATCAACCATTTAAGTTACTTAGGGGAGTAGTATAGCTAGGCTGGTTCAGCGGCACTACTACGTAGTTCAAGCTGCCACCGACAGATGGCGCCACCGGCCAGTTGTAATCAGTCGGTCAATTACCACCAGTCGGCAAGCAGTTATATGCGAGACACTCAGTCGGTAAGCTAGAAACCTGCATTACCATCAGTCGGTAAACAGTCGGAGATCGGGCCTTGTCAGTAGGTAAGGTAGCAATCTGCATTGAAATCAGTCGGTAAGGTGGAAATCGGCATTACCGTCGGCCGGTAAGGTATTTTTCTGCATTGCCGTGAGTCGGTAAGGTGGAAATCGGTTTTTTT
>CAKNWW010262579.1:0-15493 GCA_932074435.1 Andricus kollari | reverse complement strand
AGTGCAGCGAGTACTTTTTACACACTAGTTCATATGTAGACAATGTGTCTTGAGTTAAATATAAAAAAAGACCTGACGACTTTATGTATAGTGTATAATTGATTATTGCGTAAATATTAGATTGTTACTTCACTCTGCGACGGCGATTATTATTATTATTTTTATAAGTATTATTCAGTCGCTATTATTGATATTATCATTATCATTTTTTATTAATAATATTATTATTTAAAACCTTTATTATTTATTAATTGTCATGACCACCTATGTGTAATAAGTTTTGCCAAAGAACCAAGTTTAAAAGCAATATTGCTATGATAATATAGCTTCCATGCGATGGATGCTAGAAAGAGAAAACAAGAATTAATGTACTTCTATTTATAGCAGCACTGATAAACTGATAAAATGGTTCACGAATTTTCAATTTGTGAGCTCATGACTTTGGCTGAAGGCTGCCGATCTACGCATTTTTAAAAAATAATAAAAGTAAAAAACGTATCCTTATTTTATTATATAAATTTATCCCGTGTGATATTTTTGTTCTGTGCGCCGCTCTTGCCAAGTCTCCATGTTGGTACTTGCAAACAAATACTGTAAATCCTTTTCAAATAAATATGAGGTTTATATGACATCTACGTTTTTTTTTAATATTACTATCCCTGTTCACTTTAAAATATTGCAATTTTCATCCACTACAATATTCCGAATCGTGTGTATTTTTTTGAAGAATTATTGGGAGTGCCAACAGAGCCATCTTAAGTTATCCCCGAGATTGAGAATTATCTGTGATGTCACAATACATTCGAGCAGCAAACCTCAAAATTTGTACACATGTTTGACAATCTTTGCAACTTGAAGTAGTATAAGCCCAGACAACACAGTGTGATTAGTCAGACGCTGCTGAATTTCTTGGCGGAGATCCAGGCGGGATCTTTAGTGAGAATGTCCAACAAGAGAATTCTGCATACAGGATCCCGACTGGATCTTTGCGAGTAGTCTTGGCAGCGTTCAAATAGAAGACCGCCCGCAAATTTCCCGCTACGGGAATTGTTAGGGATACCTTGTAGGGGTTAAAATGCAATAGCTTTCGCACAATTCTCAGTATGGAAAATGTTATAGAAATATTTAATGGAATATTGATTAATTATAATAATACGTATCATTCCACAAAAAAAGGTACCACGTAGGCCGATCTTAGTTTAGGAGGTATTTGTGATTTTGTGAACAAAGATCTAAAGTATCGAATTTGGGAATTTCGTGGGAAATCATACTTTAATCTATACTCTCTGTTTATATTATACTTATGTCCTGAAAGTGACTAAAAGTGGGTAATTTTTATGTTTGAACAAAAAAATTTAACACGTACGCTTATGGCACTCGCCAACATTAGACGAGTTTTTCTCGAAAAGCGGGTTTTCGAAATTCAAAATTTAAAAGTGCCCCTGGAATAAGTTTTCATATGGAGGAAATTACTTTCTGATTAAAGCTTTTTTTAATAGTCATAAATTTTAAAAACATCAACGCTTTACATAAAATGTAATTGTTCAGGCACATAATAATTTGCATTCTTAATTTTTGGATTTAGAAATAGGTGAAGTATACATATAAATGTAATTAAATTACAAATTTATTTTAAGATTTGTCACTTTTAATACACATGCGAAACTCTATGCACCTCGCTATGCACATTAAAAATAAATTTAAAAAAGTGAAAATTAAACTCTGGCCCATTCATTTCAATACAAAAAGTGAAATTGAAATTGTTATAGTTAATATTAAATATAACAGAGAAAAATTCGATAGCTATGAGAAAACTGCATAAGTCAATTAAGAACATTAAATTAAAATTAAAACAATTTGTTCAGTACTAAAAATAATAATTATTATTATCAAGCAAATTTAATTTCTTATACTTGAAATTTTGTTCATAACATTAATTTGAAAAATCATCAAATCAATTACCTTGATATTGTTTACGTAGATTCATAATATGTGGCATAAGCAACTTCGAAAAGTAAGGTTATTAAAAAAATGGTTATAATCATTATTTGGCTCGTAGTAAATATAGGGGAATTTTTCAAAGATTCTATGGTCCCTACAGGAAATCTAGATTATTTCTTGATACTTTCTAGACTCAGCTCGTCTAGCGAACGTCCAGAGCAATTTTATGACGGTCGCCTTGTGAAGGGTTCGTCTGGAGTTCATCTAGCGGCGTCTAGTAAGTTTTACCTGCGACCCTTTGAGTCTAGTATACGTCTACTATCATCTAGAATCTTTTAATTATTAATAACATGCAAGTAGATGGCGCACACTTGGGGAAATTTGGAATGGGGGTCAGTCATGGATGACACTTTGGGAAATTTGGAGTGGAGGGTCCGCCATTGCTGGTACTATGGCAAATTTTGAGTGGAGGTCCGCCATTATTGGTACTTTGGGAAATTTGCAGTGGGGGTGAGACTTAGAAAATAAGTAGATCATCATATGTATATGTCTAACTTAACCTCTTAAAAGAAATTTTGATAAGTAACTAAAGCTAAAGGACAGGTGAATTAACTAAAACATATTTTTCCTGGTTACATGTGTTTTTTTATTATTCATTACAAATACGAGAGGGATCCAAACGAAGAGAAATGGTTAAATTCGATTATTTCCAACTAACTATTCCATATGAGAGACAAGAACAAAACCTACAAAAGGTACAAAGTAGCGAGTTTCGACAAACATGATTGTTCACACGAATCTAACAGATTTTTATTTCGTAGTGAGTAAACACATCTGCCGCCGTGTTTAGAGCCTGGAGCTCTAACCAATTACAATTTATACTTGTCTAAAAGTCTTTTGTGAAAGTTTACCACAATGCGATCATTATCTAATAGATTGTTCGTAAAAATATCAGTAAAATGGCGCAAAGTATCACCATTAGACATATGATGAAGAAACGTGATACAAAACTGACCGCATACATTTGAAGAGATGCTCTGTACTTGTTTGGTGTTCCATCTGTAGAGGCTGAAGTTTTTACGTGGAGGATGAAGATGTTGAGGAATAAGAGGCGGTATCCCGTAACTGTGAAAGTAGGTTCCTCTACCGGTTCCGTCGATATGGATTCTGACACAGTGGGAACCAGGCTGAGTGTGGTCATCAGTGTTAACGATTAATGCAGCCGGTCTTGTCCAGGTTTTGGGAATTTGATCTGCTGGGTATACACCAATCGTGGGCACTTGTAAACCCTGAAGAGCCTGCAATATCTCCAGACTGTTCATTTTTAATGCTCACAATTTCGTAAGCACAAGGCTTGGAATCAGTTATTTTATTTGAAGATTCAGTCTTGACCTCAGCACCGTCTGAAACTGAATTCCTGGTTATTATTGTTTTTCCGTAAGTTGACTTTCTGTTTGACAGTTTACGGAGAATTTCTTCTTGTCATTGTCTGCAAAGCCAGTGGGGAAGTGTCATGGCATTGTTGATAGCATATGCGACGTGCGCTGAAGAAAGGGGGCTTACTCTGAAAAGTGAGATTTTTCAGGGCGAGCGGTCGAAGTCGACCGTATAGACGCGACTTTTAGGAGAGAGGGAAGACTCACGAAATCTTCCCTCTCCACTTACTATACATTCTCATCCATATAGCGGCGCGGCTCACGGACGAGGTAAAGGTGAGACGCGTAGATTGCAGTGGTGAGTGGTGGGAGGTGTTTCACGGGATCTCGAGCTCTCGAGCGAAAGCCCGATTTCTTGGGTGTATCAATTATTAGCAATAATAACGCTCGGAAATTTTTGTCAAATGTTTCATTAAAAATAGCAACTCAAAAACTATCGAAAGGTATAAAAACCTCGATTTCGTTTTTTTAGAGTAATCCCCCTTTCTTCGGCGCACGTCACATATCTAAACATTTTCTCGTTTCTAACTGCATGGTGAAAACAGAAATCTTTCCTATCATCGAGTTTTTTTAAGGCCGGGCAGTTTACTTCTTCCAAATTGATGATTTGTCTGCTGGTGAATTTTCGCAAAAGCGAGATTTTTTCCCCACCATGTGTGTAAATCTGCGATGCTGTTTTGGCCTCCTTTCGAAGGTTTATATATAAAAACTTCAGTGGGATATCTCCATCGTGCGGTTTGCTAAGAGATGGCGTAACTTGATTATTATTCCATCGTTCCAAACATCCGACATGCGTTGGAAAGCTACTGTGGTTGTACATCTTTTTCAGTATATGTCATTCATTTGAAGCGTAAACAGCTATAATTTTTGTTCACTTAAACTGGTCGAACTTTGTGTCTAAAAAAGTGTTTTTGCGGGGAGTTCTCCTTCATTATTTTCATATGAAGAAAACTGCTGCCGAAAGTCATCGTATTTTGGTGGAAGTGTATGGTGAACATGCTCTAGCTGAGCGAACGTGCCAAAAGTGGTTTGCTCGATTTAAAAGTGGTGATTTTAGCTTGGAAGACGAAGAACGTCCTGGGCAGCCAAAAAAGTTTGAAGATGAAGAACTGGAAGCATTACTCGATGAAGAGTGTTGCCAAAAACAAGAAGATCTCGCAGAATCTTTGGGAGTCAATCAAGCAACCATTTCAAAACGTTTAAAAGCAGCCGAATACATTGAAAAGCAAGGAAATTGGGTTCCACATGAACTCAAGCCGAGAGACGATGAAAGGCGGTTTTGCATGTTTGAAATGCTGCTGGAACGCCACAAGACGAAGTCCTTTTTGCATCGGATTGTTACTGGTGATGAAAAATGGATCCGTTACGACAACCTGAAGCGCAAAAAATCATATGTGCAACCCGGCCAACTAGCCAAATCAACGGCAAAGTGGAATATCCATGGTGCGAAGGTAATGCTCTGTATTTGGTGGGATCAGAAGGGTGTGCTTTATTATGAGCTGCTAAAACCGGGTGAATCCATCAATGGAGAACGCTACCGAACACAATTAATCCGTTTGAAGAGAGCAATAGCCGAAAAACGCCCAGAATATGCGACCAGGCACGAGGCAATAATTTTCAATCATGACAACGTTCGGCTCCATGTTGCAATTCCGGTTAAGAACTATTTGGAAAACAGTGGATGGGAAATTTTACCCACCAATAGAAACAGGTTAGCCAGTTGTTTTGTGATTTTGCACTTGTAGGAAGTTCAGAGAAGAGATATGGTGCCCCAACAATCCAATGGGCTTTGTATTTATGATCAACACCAACGACAGCCACTTCCTTTGGTATAAACTGATCATCTATATCTCAAACGCCTTGTATGTCGATTATATAATCCATTTTCTCTGTCAACAGTAAAGGTAGGAATGAAGAGACCTTTCCGAGAGACTGAAAGCAACTGAGCAGAGCCTCTTATATACTCTGGTACATATTCCTCGTTTTTCCCCTCCATTTTCAACTGATGGTGAAACCCGGTTCTTTTAAGCAGGTTTATGCAAGTCAGTGGAGGTTTATTTCGCTATAGTCTGCTATAACCTTTCTGGACGAGTCAATTTCCAAGACATTGTCGTATTCAGTGTAGACTATACAATTAATATTTTGCTGTAGTGCTTCTTCTATACGAAGTTCAATTCGAAGGTTGCTATGTTTAACAAGATTCCAGTGTGACTGACAATTTGCAGAAAGATCAGGAGTCAGATCAAATACAAAGAGACAGTATCCGTTTGCGTAGTGAAAACGATCAATATTATTTCCCTCATTCAGAATATGAATTCCAGTCCCGGAAAACAGAGTATGAAAAGCATCAATGTATAGCTTTCCTTTTGAGAAATCTGTTTGCGAATGCTTTGACGGGATTCGCATACCATCCACGTAGAGAGAGAAATAATTGATATTAAAGTGTTTGAAATTCTATAGATTTTTACCACGATGCACAGTGGGACAGGAGCTCATCAAATTTGGCCAAAACTCAAGGTCAAAATTTGTTCAAAAGGGACTTTTAATTGTTTTATACATATGTTATCGTCGATAGAAACGAAATTTCACGAGCTTTCGTTCACAAGTAATAGCTCTAGACTCTATCGAAATCGTAGAATGGCTTACAATCAACGTCAATAAAAGTTTGCAAAAAAATGATTAATTTCTTCATTTTTGTATGAATTTCGACGTTTAAAGGTTTCACATTTCATTAAAAACGTTTTTAAAGTACCTGCAGCTACTAAATTACACCACGAAGTACCACGTTTTTTTAAGTTTTCAAGGAATCATTCTTCACGATAATTCCCAGCTAACATCCTTGATCTCAAGAAAAAATCAAGCCTTGATTTATCAAGGCTTGATGTCCTGTTGACTTCAACTTGACTTCAATGCTTGATTTTCTTGGACTTATAATAATTATAAGTTAATATTATTATTGAAGCCTCGGTGGCTCAGACGATAGCGCGTCAGACTTCCATGCAGGAGGTCTGGGGTTCGATCCCTGAGCCGGGTACCAATGGAAATTTTTTTATGTACTTCTACCGGGGCTTCGGTGGTTCGGAACCCACCTTAAACTGTAGGTCCCCTCAGAAAAAGCTGATACCTTACCAAGGATAAATGGGCTCTGACGAGGGCCTAACCTTGGGGGTTGAAGCCGATTTTGAGAAGACTCGAAAATGAGTCAGCGATCTCTTTGCGCTTGAGGCTCGTACGGGGGCCTCTTGCACTCGAGGCTCCTACGGGGGACTCCTGTGCTTGAGGCACCTACGGGGGGGCCCTCTTGCTGGGCGGTCGCTGGCCAATTTCGAGTAATGAACACACACACACACACTTACATAACACACCAGACAGTGCTTCGAATCTGTGCATCTAACTGATGACCTCAGAGGGATCGTTCCGTCCACCCTAGTCTGCTAGGGAGGCTGCCGAATGGCAGAGTGGGTGGGGGCCACTTGGCCACAAACAAGTAGGACGCCATTTACTGTGCGATAAGTATGCCTGGCACCTGAGAGGTATAATTTCATAACGTTGGTAACAACGAAACCTTCCGAGATCCAAAAACACTCGGCAAAGATTCGCCGGATTCGGAGTGAGGCTTGAGAATAAAACACGGGTGTGGCACAATAGGCTTCATAGCTTGAGCGCCAGGGGGGCACTGCACGGGGCCCCCCGCCCACATTAAAACTAAACTAACTAACTAATATTATTATTATTATTTAAATTATATTATAATATAAATTTCTCATGTCTGAGAAATCACTCATGCGCATTCGATTCAAAATTACACTGAAATCAAGGCTTGATTTGGCTTGACTTCAAGACTTGACGACAAGTTGTGCTACATTTGACGACACAACTTTGATGATTCCTTGAGTTTTTTATGAAGTTATGCACATATTTCGGAGCCAGTATCAATTTCGTGTTTTTCACTTCATAGTATATCGCTATAGATAAATTGTTTAAAAAATTCTCGCCCTGAATTCTTCTAGATGAAGAAGAAATATTTTCAGACGATGAACTTGAAAATAAGTAGATAACTAATTACTCAAAATTACTTCCGCGTAAAACGTAGTCTCAATACACGTAATAAGCCAAACCGAGTCCCAGATTTGATAATGCTCATTTCCGTTCAGTTTACTTCCTTTCAGTTCAGTTCAGTTCAGTTCAAATTCTTTTTAGTTCCTTAAAAAAGTGTAATTGTAAGAGTCGAGGGGACTCACATCAAAAAGCACCCAGAAAACGAATTCGATTTAAAACAAATAATTTATACTACTTTCTATTGCCATATTGGATCCGCAATTTTAAATTTCGAAGTTTTGATGATGGATTTGAAATCAGAGACCCAAAAAACAACTAGGTAATGAGTTTTATGAAAAATAAATTGTCGTTATATTGGATTCGCCATTCTGAATTTCGAAGTTTTGATGATGGATTTGGAATCAGTGACCAAAAAGTCAACTACAAAATTAGTTTTATGAAAAACAATTAATTTTCTAAAAATTGTGTCGCTATATTGGATCCGCCATTTTGAATTTCGAATTTTTTTTTTTTAATTTAGAATTAGGGACTCAAAAAACAACTGTAAAATGAGATTTATGAAAGAACTTTTTTTTTTAATTTGGTCGCCATATTGAATACGCTATTTTTAATTTCGAAGTTTTGACGATGAATTTGGAGTTATAGACGTAAAAAACAACTAGAAAGTGAGTTTCATGAAAAAAAAAACAATTTTAAAAAAATTTCGTCGCTATATTGGATCCACCGTTTTGAATTTCGCAGTTTTGACGATGGATTTGGAATCAGAGACCAAAATAACATCTAGAAAATGAGTTTCATGAAAAATAAACAATTAAAAGAAAATTTCGTCGCACTATTGGATCCGCCATTTTGAATTTCGAAGTTTTGTTAATAGATTTCCAATCAGCGGCCCAAAAAATAACTAGAAAATGAGTTTTATGCTGAATGGATAGTTTTTTTTAGTTTTTACCAATTTTGTTGTGCTCCTGTCCCACTGTCCGATGACCGTTGAATGAGTCATTTTCGACAAATCCAATAATCACTCTTTTAGGTACTTGACCAAGTATAACATTATCGAGAGTTTCACTTTGAGCACCAGAATGAAATGTGATGATTTTTTTTGCGGCTGGTCCGTAGTTGAGCGGAGATTCAATATACGCTCTGTATGCATATGCATTATTTGGCGGGAATACAGGATTCTGATTAAAGTATACATCCACCTGGTTAAACATGGAATGCAGTAAATTGTTGATAGGACCAACGGATTCTACACTGGAAGTGTTTTCTGCAGTTTTTTTAGGAGTGATTAATTTGACTCTTACACTCAGAAGTGTATATGCAAAATCAATGGAGTCATCCCCCTGACCTGGAACTACAAACTCGATGGGTGAGTCATCTGTGAGAGATGAAACTGGTTTGTAGTGTACACATTGAGAGCCCTCCATGGATGTCTGTGTTGGAAGTAGAGAAAAGAGATCCAATTCCGATTTCAAACACTCACACGAGTATTAGTGTAAAAATGACATTTTTTTACTTGTTTCCAAAAATTTCAATCACATATCTTTTTGTACTTTTTGCTCGTGTTTTCTGCTTAGATTTTTTATTTGTCTTTCTCTTGACAGTCGTTTTCTTCTTCCTCTTCTTCTTGATTTTTCCACCCTTTTTATTTATTCCACGAGGGTTTCCTGTGATGTTCAACACGCTGCGAACGCCAAACGACTGAAGATTACTCTTCTTCCCAGTCAATTTAATCCCGATCCGTTCATCATACTTTCCACCTTTTCCATGGCTCGCCTTTTTAATTATTTTCCAGTCTCTATGATTCGTGTTTTCACAGCCTGCTTAAATGGTATGTTACGTTCCACATCATCAATAACATTCATATTATGGCGCAGTGCTTCTTTTCCAACTACCCTTGCGTCACGTGTGAGAAATGGTAAAACTCGTCGAAACAGGCCTCCGAGAAAACTACCTATACCATGCCCTCTCTGGTAATGAGAGCCAATGTAAACTTTGGAAATTCCTCCACCTCCGACTTGAGTTGTATAGTAATCTGTGTAATGACTCATGTTTACGCAACCCATTTGAAATGAAGTGTCAAGATTGACGTGCCAAGCTCGAATTATACCGCAAGTCCCAGATGATCCCTTATATCTATTTCTATCGTACGGAATAAAGTATGCAAAATAGGTATATAATGAGGTCGTGAAAAGTTTGTCACCTGGGTGGATCCAAAAATATATTTTTTCATATCCACTGGTACGACTCGCAAGAGTGGTGTTTTTACATTTCCAGTGATACGCGGCTCGCGTAGATTATAATAGGCAAAAGACTTATTTGGTAGACCATTTGATAAGCTTGGTGGATGATGTGCCATATATGGATCGATAGGTAAAACTATGTGAGGTGCAAAACCTAGAATTTAAGATATCATCTCACTGATTAAAAGAAAGTGACGACCCGGAATTTTACAATCCTCTTTACATATTTTTTCCAGTGTCATATGTATAATGATTGTTTCTTTCTTCTTGTTTAGCAACCACATTTCTATTCATTTCAGGAGTGTTATTTACAGCATGTTTTTATTTTTAACATGAGCCAATTCTTGTTCGTAGAAAATTCCATCAATATCCTCTCCAGCTAAATCTCTCAATTCGTATAATATAGGTGCGTGCTTTTTCGCCAGATGATAATCTTTTTAATAACAAACAGCTCCTCTGTCCAGCCAGCTTCATATCCTTTTTCAAAAATGTCTCCAGCACGACTGATGAATACAACATCACCCACGCTGTATATAGGTACTTCATTACGGCCGACTTCTCTTACAAATCGTCGTTGTATATTTGCACAAGCTACAGTAGCATTATGAAGATTGACTGTAGATGGCGCAATACGGCCTTTATACTTGGATCAAGCGTAACGCTAAATTGTATTTCATGATCTGACAAGAATTTTTGAAAAACTTTACCGATAAATTCCTTTCCTTTATCACTCTGTAGGTAAACTGGTGTTGTATCACCGGTTCTATGAAGAATTCGTTCAAATGATTTTTTAACCTCAGATGCAGTTTTAATTTGCAGTGGTTCAACCCAGGCAAACTTCCTCAAAACATCAATAAGAACCAGTAGATAGGAAAAATCACCATTGTAGCTTTCCAAAGATATCAAGTCTGCTAATTCAATTTCCCAAACATCATCCATATTACAAACACTATAATGTGGTCTAGAAAATTTACGTCTAATAGGACGATGGAGATTATATGCATCTTGACTCTTTAGCCAGTCAATTACCTGGTTACGTGGAATATTTTTCCGAGCAGACCTGGCAATCTTTTCTGCGCCAGAGTAAGCAGCCTGATGCGAAGGGTTATAATATATATCTTCCAATTGCTTCATTTTTTAGAGATTGAAACTCATCCAGGTACGTGGCTTCGTATTCCTTTAAACAGTATCATCACCATCATCTGAAGGTTCTGAGTCGTTGCTACTTTCCCAGTTCTCGCTATTGCTCAAGAGAGACTGATATTCTAAAGTTTTATCCACATCTTCACCATCAAGTTTTCTGGATTTGTTCGGTGCAGAACTTTTACGCGAGTTATTTAATAAACTTGTTACAGATGCATGTGATTTTGTTATCCAGTACTCACGCTTACCCAAAATTTCATTAGGTGTCTTAATTTATTGAAGAAACTTTGCAAACTGACGTCTTCCTGGTAAAACAACTGATTTCCTATATCTAATAGCATCGTTCACTAAATCTGAAATACTTGATTTCTCAACACGTGCTCCGTCGATAAAGACAACACCCTGTTTAACCCATTTTATTCTATTTTTAACCTCTGGTGCTCGTAATCTTTCAAGCAAAAATGCACTCTTCTCCCTATAAGTTTTTGGTACAGAGGCAATAATATCTGAGATGGGTAGAGTTAAATCACCGCCATCTTGATCCTGACTCGTCATTTCATTTTGTGTACTGTTTAACTTGTCCTCAACAGCGTCTTTTACATCCTTCTTCTTCCCAATTATATTTTTCGCTTCATCAATAAAGAACAAAAACCTTTGTAAAACTTGCTCATACAATTCCCACTTTTCATGTTCATCAGTGTATAATGGAGAGTATAAAATTTTACTCATTTCAGCGTCGAGTCTGGAAATTGCATTTCCGAGTGCTTTTGAGGTGACAAAATTGGTAAATAATTGTTGTTGTTGTGGTTATGACTGGAGCTTAATTTGCTCGACACTATCACTTGGCACAAGCACCATTTTCCTAGCATGCTCCATTTTAATATATATGACAAATAATTACGCAGATGAAAACATGTTGGAAAACAGTGTACCAAGGATTGGTGCTAGTAAAAGGGGTAAAAATCCCTCTTGTTTTCTACACTAAAAAATAAACTCTTCCACGTACCATGTGGTCTCACTAGTTTTCTTGATGCATGTCTGTGTTTTTTCAATTTTCGCTTCTCGGCTTGTTTTAGAAAAACGTTTCCATGTAAAATATTCAATGCACATTCACAAGTACTTTTAACGAGTTGCGGGTTACCTTTTTTTTAAACAGCGCTTCGTTGATCTGTATACAAATGATAGAGAGCGTGTAATGTTTTAACATTCTTCTTTCTGATAAATTTTCGTGCGCACATTATCATGACAAACGTACAACTGGTACTAGGTCGCTTGATGAGCCTACAAGTTCTAAATCTACAGTTGTCGGGGGTAGATTGCTTTAAATCTAGAAGAAGGTAACCGTGTGGGCTAGAAGTTACGTCATAATAACCATGCCCCTGATGAAAAATATTTTGTTATATAAAGATCACACTCAGATTTTTATGATGACTTCCCTTGGTGAAAAGATCGACGACTGTGTTATTTGACGATTCACGCATAAGATCGTCTATAATCACAAGTTTGGCTCGGGTGTCACTAGCATAGTCTGATACTTGTGGTAAACCTTCATGAGATTGAACGCCCTCCCCGTACTCTTTATAGGATGGCTGCTATTCTGAATAATATAAAATTACGCGACAAAATACAACGTCACACATTACATGAATATTTTTAAGAACTTCTTTTTACAAAAACCGTTTTACCCCAAACCGTTAGTCCCAAATGTTAAGAACAAAAGGAAAATTTAAATAGGTCGATAATTTAAAAAAGCATGAGAACAATTTAAAAAGGAATAATAATATTTATTTTATGTACAAAAATTGCTGGACATTAGTAAAATCTAGTAAAAGACTTGGGCAGGTCTTTCATCATTTGGAAAGGCCATTTGCCATAAGCTTGGGATTGGTTGAGTGTCTGGTGAATCTTCTGGCCGTGGTCTGGCCCACAGAGCTTGTGCAATTGGTATTGCAGCAGGGCATGGTGGAATTGATCTTTTTCGTACGAAAGGTCGTACGGGAGCGATAGGACGATTGACCATATGAAAAACGGGTTGGCCATATGCACCCCAATTTGCTGAAATATAAAAAAATATTAATCATACAATTGTATGGTTTAAGAGCAGATTATTTAAATATACGTACATGTTCCTCCATCTGAAGCCATGCTGCCCATGTCCTCAATACACATGCAGGTGGAGAGAAAGATCTTATACATAATTTTATAAATAATTATCTACCGAAAAACAAAAGAAACTACTAAAATCAAACTACTGTGAATCTACCTAATAAAAAATCTACCTAATCTACCTAAGCTCTAAATGAAATTGAAATAGCAGGAGCGTTGCTGACTACCATTTCCCGGAAGGTTTCAAAATTGAGAACTTTAGAATTTTTATTAATCAAAGTTATACCCTTAATTTTGCAAACCTGTTGAGTTTTCCATCTGCAGAGGTTACGTTGTAGGCATAAAATTTAGGGCCACCAGATACAAAAAAGTCAATATAATTTCCTTTACCATACACCTCCAATTCATCCATAATTTGTCCCAGTAATCGACCCATGCGTGGATTGTACTCTGGTACATCTTCCTGACATATATAAATGCACGAATCTGTATCATAGTAGAAAATGCGTCGATCTAACTGATACAAGTAGTCAAAAAGCTTTAGTCTAGCTTGAGCAGTGGTATAAGCTGCTATGACTACATTCGTCTAGGGTGATGCTACACTTGCTTCGTGTTTATACTATCAAGTGGCGTAAAGAACATCATCATTGACCGGGGTAATGTTATGAAGCTCCAACTCTGGGTTATTCAACAACTCCATGAATCTTTTACGCTCTTCAACAACTTTTGTTTGTGGTAAATTCTTTCTTTGGTTTTCTGGATTTTTAAAAGTAATTTCACGGTCTAGCTCTATACCCTCAATTTCGTCATGCTCGCGAAAATAAGCTTTTTTTGACGCCTCGTCAACGCATTCACTCGGCCACCCGCTAGCCTCCTGTTAAATTTTCGAAAAGGTGTTTATATAAACCGCGAATAACCCAGCTTCTCGCGTTTTTGCATTATATTGAGTAACTTAATATTCCCATATCTCGGAAATATGTGTCACTCCATAACTGAGTTCGATTGCTTTATTTAACTCATCCGCAACCCATGTTCCTTCCAACACGGGTAGCAATGGATGGTATAAACTGCGAGGCGGAATTACACGACATGTGATCAAACCATCAATTTGTTTCAAATTCGCATAATTTGGACCAGTTAGGCCTTTACACTTATCATCACCTACATACATTTTCGGGTGCTTCAGAGGAAATTCACCCATTTTTGAAATAAATGGGTATAAAGAGAAAACGTAAATATATCGCATTTTTTCGTTTCTATTTACTTTATAATAGCACACGGTATTCCCTGCGCGACCTCCGAGCAACGCGTCACGAGGGTTTAACGCATCCTGATGCAACAAGGGATGATTTTTTAAATATTCATGCATCTGGGGTGTAGTTTTCTTTAGTTTGTCGTACTGGCACTCCTAAATTTTGGTCAATACATAACCAACTTTACGTATTTTTTCACTCCCTGCACAAGTGCTTTCATATCGTGTGTCAAGAGTTTCCCCGGAGGGTAATTTTTTATGGCGATTTATTTTGTGACATTGCACGGACCCATGCCAAAAGCAGCCATGAAACTGTAAAACATGACGCTTTGCATCACTATCTACATAATATCCGTCAACTAGAGCTGCCTCTGGTAGTCGGAATTCACGACTCTTTGCTGTGTGTTTAATTTCTACACCAATTTCTCTTTCAACCCATAATAACCATTCAATGGCTATTACAGACTGATTATTTGCTCGTCTGTAACCGCCATTGGGTATAATACCCATTTTTTCAGGAAGAAGGAAATTTTTTCGCTAAACTCTTGAATACGTAGAAGCTATGGTGGCGCATTCAGCAAAAGGACAGACATTACCGCATTTTAAAAAATTGACCTTAATGTGAGGAATGCACGACGAAGTATCGTCACATCGCTCACGCAATAGGCCACAACCTCCTTTTTAAAATCAAAAACATAGTGATCTTTACACGAATCGTACCACTCGTAAAGTTCTTTAGGAGTCTCGATTGTCATGGTATCGGGGGAGTAGTCCTCAACCCGAGGCAAAGGACCTAAATATGAATAATTTTCTGCTCTATTAAAAAAATGTGGAAATGTACCTTTCTTTGGGCCTTCACCCGCGAGCCCGAATGCATATAATTTAAACTATCTACGAATTTACAATCCTCAACCTGCATTAGCATTATTTTGGTCCCATTCGTTATCACCTTTGGACGGATTCTGGTACCTTTTACCTCCACCAAGTAACGGAGAATAAATTGCAGGTAAAACCCTTTTGCATTGTGTGCAATACAAATGGTTTGACTTGAATTTTTCCAGTCGCATGTTACGTGCTCCATAAAGTCCTGTATAACAGTCTTCCCTTTGGAAATAAGTTGTCGGGCACCGCAATATACACACGATTCATTAATATTTTCATCCGGTAAAGAATCAGAGCAGACTTTCTGAGCTACACAGAAGTTCGACTCATGGATGTTCACCGAATTATCTCCTTGAAGTGTTTTCGTTTACTGTGTTCCCTGGCGGACCGGCCGAACGCAAAGATTACGCTACAGCGTAATGGTAAAGTAATGG
>CAKNWW010262576.1:0-11741 GCA_932074435.1 Andricus kollari | reverse complement strand
TGGAAAACAATCTTCCAAACCAACTAAGGATACTGAATTTAAATCTTCATCCCCTGTATCTGTCTAAAGATCCACCTTTGTCTTTAAAATCCTAAACCATGATTTCTTAACTAAGTGAGCTTTAAGATCCCGATCTCCTTTAATTGAAAAACAAGCATCCCTTAATCATCCAACTATTCAAAGATATCTATAAAGTCAAATAATTCTCAGCCAACCGGAAATATTCATAACCAATATCCATTTTTAGGAATTATTTTTAAGTTCCCATACAACAATTCATATCAAAACTAATATGATTTTAATCTATCGGAGGCAACTCACCGTAGGATTGGGCATGCATCGTCGTGGTGGTGGCGCCATTGGATCGGGGCCCGTGCGATACGACGGTGGCGAGTACCTTCCGGAAGGAAAGCATCCCGGAGCAGCAATCGGTGCCCCGTGGAGTCCCTTACTTCCCATCATTTTATCCGGCGAGTACATCATCCTTAGGCAGTCAGCGCATCTGCGACTTTATACACCTCTTAAATTTCCGTCCTCAGATTCGGATCGTTCCAGCAGCGACGGCTGCGCTCCTCTGCCTCCCAATAAAAACGCATCTGTGTGCCCTCCAAAATCTCACAACTATTCCTCCAACTATCGGCAATTCCTCTCTTGAACAAGCGTAACAACAATTCCTTCTTCAAAGAACCAGTCACTTGCACTCAACAATATCTAAATTCACGTGATCCACTGGTAATGTACAACAATCCGACAATTCTTATTCAAGCAACAAAATTTTACCAAATTATTCTTTAGTAATCCGAACCTTACAAGATAAGAAATGTGGGTAAACTAGGTGTCTTCCTTAATGAATGACAAGCGTCTCAAAAGGTATTGTTCCCAAATCCTGAAAGGAGTACTATTCCAAACTACCCAAACCAATTCGGGTATTAAAATACAGCTGATCTTAGTCCCTATAACACACCAGCCCCTTCGGTTTCTTCATATCACAAAAAATTCCGATAATCTTAGAATGTAAAATCACTTGGTCCACTGGCACAGCACAACAAACTAATGAGACTGCGGGATGCCACTTGTTACTAATGGTTTATATATCCACGAGCCACGTTGGTGTAGCCATCCAGATTTATAGATGAATTCAGATTTGAGATTTAATAATTTAGAGATGAAAGACGACGAGCATTCCGGCGAAACTCGCGCTTTTTGGTGCTGACTGGTTGCGAGGAGTGCGCGACATGTTCTGCGGATGCACTATATCGCGGGGTGAGAAGGGATCAGTGTAGAGGTGGTAGCAGCGCTGCTGGTGGTGGTGAACAGCAGGGGTTGGGGTTCGGCGCGTGCCCATGGCAGGGTTGGTCGGTCGAGAAGGGGTGAGCGTTCCCGGCACCCCGGATGGAGTGATAGAGAAAGAAGGAAGAGTGAAGAGGATGTCGGCGAGGGAGATAGGGAAAGACGAGCTAGAAGGGATGAACTGATGAGGGCGGAGCCTGGAGCGTGACGCTTGCGCTTCTGATTTCCGTCGTCGGCCATCTTGCCCCTGCTCTCATGCTCGCATAGTTCACAACCGCTATCCGCAACCACCGACCGTTCGTCGGTCTGTCCGTTGCTCGGTTTGTCCCTCAAACCCTCACCAACGCCGCCGTGTGTACTCCAACCTTATACCTCGTGCACTAGGCACAACAAGCCTTTGGTGTACGTACACATGCCACCTTCAAACCAAAGGCTTTCTTTTCCGATCGAAATTATCTTCAGTGCTCGCTGACTGCTGACTAGTAAATCGACTGGAACTTAACGGCGGGTGGTCACGGTATGACGACATGGATGATGAAAACAGTTTGGCGATTAGCTTTGAAGAGGAGAAAATGTATTGGGCTTGGTTTGTTTCTGGAGCAGTATAATAAGGATTTTACCATTCATTCTTTATGAGATCAAGAACTGGGTTGGAGAATTAATTCATTAGATTGTGGATTTGAGGAGATGTAGTTTGAATGCTTCCAAATCTGAAAGAACCTGAAACAAGATGCAAAATTTTGGCGATTAGGCTTGATGATGAGAAAAATCGGGGATTTCTTTCAGAAAAATCTAATAAATGTTTAGAAATACATACTTTTTAGGCTCATAAAGTTTAGAATTTAATTCATTAGAATAACACATGTTCTCGTTTGACTTGATGATAATAATCAATATCCTTAAAGGTAATTAATATTTATATGGACGAGAATCTAGATTCATATGTTCATCCCTCATATGAGCAGCAAAAACACAAATGCACAAATCAAACAACACTTATGAAAGACAAATATTATCTGTTGTTATCAGAGGCAAAATTGTGTACCAAAAAATCTTAAATTATAGATCCTCAAACCCATTCTTTAAAAAAATAACAATCATAACTCAACATCTTCATAGTAACAATATTCATGTTTGGAAACATTATATAAATAATATAATTAAACACAATTTTCTGTGAAAAGCATTTGATCGGCAATCGACAGATTTTGGGCTCGATATCCAGCGGAGTCAAAGGCGTTCATTTTTTCACAGAAAATTTTATTCTAAATATTTCTATCTGGTTTTAGTAACTTTAAATATTTCCCGTTTGATAAGTCAATTAGACCGGTACGGTAGACTTCTTATTTCCTGATGGTATAGATAGAATCTTCCGTACAACTAATTGGAACGTCTAAAATGAGAATTTAAGTAAATACCATTCACAATATACTTCATACCAGCTCAAATAAAATACCGATCAACTAAAGCCACTGGTCAGAAATAAATAATATTTTAACCAAAAGAAATAATATTTAGGGTTACCAATTGAGAATGAAAAAGAGATTCTTGATCCTGATGCGATAATAATATTGTGTCAATAAAAATCCCTGGTAAAGTAATATTGAGATTATCGAAAAATGCTAGTGAATTATATGCCGTGCAACTATTTACTCCTATACATTATAACAAATAGTACTGCCACTAAAAACAAATTGTTCTTACATTTAAAACAGGAGCGTGGTAAAAGCTTTCATAAAAATAGAAAAACAACTGTACAAAATGCTTCATATACCTGTTTACCTTCTAGCGAATTATGGCTAGTTTTTTTCTCGTTTACGTGCAGGTTCAAATTAGATTTTTCCCTTATAGCAGAAGAATATATTTCCGAATGCGTTAAAATTTTATTTTTTTATTTTACCAAATGAATGAAATATTTTTCAATATCATTAACAATAAAAAATATATATTAAAAAGAATTATTTCGACATTTTTTTGGATAAACTAGTTTATTATTCTTTACTGTATTTGAACTATCAGTGACGTATTTGGGTCATTTCAAAATAACTTCGGAATTCTATTCCCTCAATATCTTCATAACCTTGTTGCTCAAAATATTATATTTTATATACTTTTTTTAAGTAAACGATATCGTACATTACAAGTTTATTCTTTGCTAATTAATATTTGATCATTTATTAATTTTTCTACACTTCTAACTTCGCGCAAATTCATTATTTTTCGTAAGCCAATTTAAATCCTTTGATAATACAATACTGATTTAGGCATTTACTGGTATTACGGATTTTCCGTAACGTTGGCCCCGAATGAGCTGAAAAAGGGGTTAGTCCTACGAAAAATTCCGTAACGATGGACATTTCGAATTATTCAAGAAATGTAATTAAAAAACTATATTATAATTAACAAATTTGAAGGTAAAAGTTTACCTACGTCGAATTTCGAAGTTAATTTGAAATGACCCACTTATTAAAAATAATAAAAATGAGCAGAATTTTAATTTTTTTTAATTTTTATGAATAAATAAGCAATACATTATGTAAATGTGTACCATTAAATTTAAAAGATTTTTCTGACCCATGTTTTTTACCTTATTCCTATATATTTTTATTTGAAAATTTATTTAATTAATGCATTAGCCAGATCATTCCAGTAAAATTTATGTCAGATCTAATCTAAATTTCTCAAGAGCGTATCTGATTTTATTTTTTTATGCTTTGGAAATATTTACAAAAGTGAAAATTGTATATAGAATAGATATTGTTGTACTTTTTAATCTCTTATTCGACCTCTTGTAAAAATATTCCCTTTTTTCAAACTAAACCTTCTGCTAAAGCATCCTTTATATTTCTTTAACTTCAATAGTCTCCTATAATACATCTCTTAACTTTTTCAATCTCAATGAATAAAGAAGGTTCTGGAAGAATCACTGGAAGGTCAATTTGGTATTAGAAAGAAGAGGGGGACACGAGATACGATTTCAGCTCTAAGATTATTTCAAGAGGTAGATTGCAAAAGGGAAAACCGA
Organism: Andricus kollari; assembly: GCA_932074435.1. Lineage (NCBI taxonomy): Eukaryota > Metazoa > Arthropoda > Insecta > Hymenoptera > Cynipidae > Andricus > Andricus kollari. The sequence goes on along the minus strand of CAKNWW010262576.1, from coordinate 7,426 downwards.
CAGAGAATAATTTTCTATATTATCTGTCAAAATGAAATAGGGCTAATAAAAGTTGAAGATGATGAAGAAGAACCGATCACTAGGAAGGGAGTGAAGGACAAGGATTTTCCTGTTCATGATTGATTACTGTTCAACGTACATAGAAGATGTGATCAATGTACGATGGCACAAAACATGAAACAAATATGGAAGAGGAAAATGTGTTAATAAGGAAGAAGTGATACAAATGGTAAAAGAGAAGAGATTTTTGCAATAGAAAATGATAAAGGAAAGAAGTGACGTCGTGATGATATAGGACATATCCTTAGAGATGAAAGACTAGTAGAGACAATTTTAGGACAATAATGAGACTTAGGGAAAAAATATAAAGAAAAACTAGTCTGCTAGATAAATCATACATAACGCAGGTGTGCCAAATTACCAAACCTTAAAAACAATCAAAACTGAAATCATGAATATCATCCCGTTTACCCCACTTTTCTTCAAATTATATCCTTCTGCCAAACTCAGTTGCAATTTCAAGCTGCGATTAATCCATACCCGGATTAATTTCCCCGGAGTGTCACATCTCGTCGCGAAGTCCATAAAACGTTATTGCATTGGGTTAGTGGTGCATGTGCGGCATGCACTTGGTGATGACCAAGATATACAGCAGACACGTGAAATGTCTTCGGTAGTATCTACTATCTGAGCAAGTCTTAACAGTGTGTTCGTCACAGTTTCCTGGGCTGTGTTTTCTTGAGAAAATAAATTTTTACTAGCCTGCCGACGAACGACCGAAAGCAATTGCGCGGGGTGTGGATTTTGTGTTGTTACGGGCGAACAATGCGAACAACGTAAGCGGAACCGTGAAGTCAGGTAGGCAGCTAGGCATGCAGACGGGAGAGCAGATAGTCAGAGGGTAGGCTCCCGGTGCAAGTAGGTTTAATATTTGATACCGCGGGCTGGTCATCCTGCCGAGGCGATAACACAGGCCCCGCGGGAACCTTCCAGCCAACATCCCACGGAAACGACTGCCCCTCTACAGTCTACATCTCTACAAGTCTACATCCTCGCCTGCAATCTATTTCTCCTACCTATCCTGCAGCTCACCTACATATACGCCAGTGGCCGTCGCCCAGCCAACCGCCGGTTGTAACTACCTTTTTCGGAAAATTAATAACGATCGCACGTTAGAGCAGCAGCTAGATGAGCAGCTTCTTCTTCTCGGCTACGAAGGTTTTATACCACTTCCGGCGCGCCCACTTAATTCGGTTGGATTTCAACTCTCAAGTGATCAAAAAGCCAGATAGGAAAATAAAGCAGGGCGGATTTTTTCAGGGCTAGAATGTTATATTTAGTAAAAAGAAACATATTTTCCTTTTTATAACACAAGCATGATTTTAGTACTTTTCGATGCCTGCGTAAAGCGGAGCTAAAGTAGTGTTGTTCAAGCATGGTGACATCAGAGGGAGCAAAAGTCTTACATCAGAGGTGAAAAATTAAAATTATACATCTATCAGCTCACATTTTGGGCTCATCAAAAGTGATCGTCAAGCAATCAGTTGATCGGATTGATATATTATTTGAGAGAATAAATAAACCCAAAAGCAGTAAGTTTCCACAAAATTAAAAAAATTTCCGTAATTATGCAAAATTTCCTAATGATGAAAAATTCCATAAATACATATTAAAATACCGCTGCAAAGTACTTTGGGTATATTTATTTATAATCATTTGAGGAAGCTTATGGAGGCCAAAAATCTTATTTTCAGAAAATCAGAGAGACTATTAAAAGGTCAATCAACGTGTTCTTTTATAACGAACAACTTTTTAGCTTACGGTAGTTTTCCTCGCATAAACAATGTATAAGCCTTATTTTTGACTTTATAAGTGGCTATTGATTGATCATGAAAGATCATCGGAGGTTTCGTTAATAGGTAAATCGACGAGTCTCAAAGACGCGAACAATTACATCAAATACAGTACTATTATATTCCCGATACCAAAAACATTTCCTCATATAAACAACATAAATATATTTTTTTTAATTCAAAAACATAACTGGTAGGTCACAGAAGGTCATGCAAGGTTGTTCGTGTTCAATATGTCAGTTCATGGAATTAAAGGAATTCATGAGATTGAATGAATTCATGGGACTTAAGGAATTAATGCATATATCATTAAGCTATTTCCCTTTCGGCGAGCCTCTAGGGGTAAGCGTGACACTACCCGATTCGGGTAGTGTTTTTTAGGTGGATTTGTAGTAAATGGGCTCACCACACCCACGACCGCCAACAGCAACGCAGTAGTATCAGACGGTCACCCATCCAAGTACTAACTAATTCCGTGAATTTCGTTAAATCCTTGAATTTCATGAATCCATGAACTCCTTGAATTTCATGAACTCCGTGAATTCTATGAATTCCGTGGCTTCCAAGAACTCCATGAATTCCGTGAATTCCATGAATTCCGTGAATTCCATGAATTCCGTGGCTTCCAAGAACTCCATGAATTCCGTGAATTCCATGAATTCCTTGAATTTCATTAACTCCGCGAATTCCATGACTTCCATGAATTCCGTGAATCCTTTAATTCCATGAATTGCTTGTATTCCATGAATTCCTTGAATTATATGAATTTTGAGAATTCCATGAATTTCGAGAATTTCATTAATTCCGTAAATTACGCGAATGACGTAAATCCCGTGAATTCCTTGAATTCCATGAATACGCGCGCTATATACTATATATATTAGCCAAAGTTTTGGCTGCGTCGGGAAATTTTTTTTATACGTGGAACAAGAGTTCTGAGAAATGATTTACATTTTTTTTACCGTTTTCGGTTCTACATGTGTATTCAGCTGCAAATATGATACATAAGTGTTACTGGCTACTAGACTTGTATTGTAAAATTCCAATACATGTGAGGTACCATACCAATACCAGCATTCGGAAACGACGACATGCATTGTAGCGTTACCTTACGTTTCGGAAATGAACCAACAGAAATTTTTAACAGTGTAGTGTCGTTTTATTTTGAATATCAAACAAGTTTTTCTTATAGAAACTGCTAAACATTTTATCAAAATTTTATGACAATTGCTCTTTTACTTTTCGAGATATGGTAAACAGAAAAAAGTTACCTACACACATATAGATATTTGTGAAAAATTGCATTTTTGAGTTCCTGGGGTTGAATTATATCAACTACATCGACTCTATCGACTTGTACTCATAATATACTATTATGAGACACAAGAAAACAAACTAGGGAATACTGAAAATGGGAACATTGTCTAAGCGTGAAATATTTGAAAAGTAAATACAAAAACTTTTTCTATAATAATCATAATACTGTTACTTAAAAAATATGTCGAATCAAAAATCTGATTGTAATATAAGTTAACAAAAGCTGGAGGAAGTTAAACCCCAATTTAAATGTGCCGAACTCGTTAAAACTTCCCGTGAGTTTTATAAAACAAACCTCTGAGTACTGAAAGCCTTACATAATCTACAAAACATTAACTCTAATTGCCTCCCCTACTTTAAATAGCGGCATTGCCCTGATAGCCATCAATATTCCAATTTGTGCGCTTAACAAAAGTCTATTCGAAAACTGAGAACACCTATTTCACTCTCTGTATAATTTCAAACAATATAATTCAATAAGAGAACAGTGGTCATTAATGTATCATTACAAAGTATATTAACCTTAGCCTTCTATTAATGAAACTGATAATTATTAAATGAAATAAACTGCTACATAGCGTACAAGTAGGAGCCTAATAAGTATAATTGAAAGACCTTCCGCTATTGCGGAGATAGTTGTCTATGTGTGTCAATATATACATTTCCATAATGATATAGTATAACATTATCACTCTCTATCGAGAGCTGCTGATGGTTGAATGGGTTGAGGGCTAACGCAGGTGGGCTGTTGTACACGTTCCTGCTGTACTTCGAAAAGCCAGGAAAGTGTACCTTAAACATATACTCAGTGCCAAGAGAGCTTTTCCACCTGTATTTTATACTGAAATCTAATGATACTGCTTCCTTGTCACTTTCCTTTTCGGTAATCCCTTACTCCTTAAGGTAAACTTAAAAGGCACTGAATAGTTGTTTTATGAAATTCCCACATTAAAAGTATCAAACAATTTTTAATTCTGAAATAAGATTTGAAACTCCAGGGGTAATTGTGTGCCAAACTTGGTGTGTAATTGTAATGTTAGACCGAAAAAGAAGAATTGTGCCGGGAGCACAAACTTCCCTGAGGGATTGTCGCTAATGAAAGCTCGTACTCTCGATCACCGTGTGCGCTCATTTGGCAATCTCAATACATACAAGTACAAACGTAGGACTATCCATACATAGATATAGGTGCCTATATATACGTATATCAAACAGGAGGGCTTTATGTATGGGCTAACCCAATAGACCTAACACGGCAAACATTAGGTGCACGCGTATAAACGGTGCGCAGATAGGCAGTAACAAGCAGCGGGAGTTAGTCGGAGCGTAAGTCAACTATCGATGCTCGGGGCTCGCTTTGCAATGTCCTCTTCCTACTTCTACTACTGAAACACAATTTTGTGTCAATATCTCAAGTGGAAAAAAGAGATTTTCAAACACTATTGTCCTTTAAAAAGCAACAGCTCAACAATCAATTGTATACAAAGACATTCTTTGTAGCACCTGTTCAAATGTTTAATTCTAGGTCATTATGAGTTGTCATTCGGAGCTTTTTGCTAAATTGTTAAGAACGCTTTCAGACTTTCCAACTTGGAAAAGTAATTCGACAGACTTTTATAATAAAAATTGATTAATTTGCACTGTTCAATATTGAAGAAATTTAAATTGTAAACGTCAAAACAGAACCATTCCGAAAAACATCCAAAATCACGTACACCCGAACCTGAATTTCCGTAAACTGTATTTGTGCGTTCCTAGAACGGATGGCCTCCGCAGTTTCGTTATGAGAGGAGCCACGGGACCGCAAGGGAGGATGTGCTTAGTCAAGCGTGACATAAAACTCGAGGGCCGCACTCTCAGCGAGTTGGTTGCATCAGGTTGCGTCATGCCTCAAAATCCAACAGAACGCGTTCACCCTGCCTGTTTACGTTCGCAGTTCCTGGATTTGTGTTGAAGGCCACTGCGGGCGATGCCCGAAACCGTTCACAAATCCAGGATCCAGTGTAATTTTAAATTGGAAACATTCAAAATTGAACGATTTTAAACTTCGTTTAAAACTAAGAACTTTTCAAATTAGCATTGTGTAATTAAAACATTTTTTATACTGCAAACCACTGAGATTGAATTTTTTTAATTCTGTTAGAAATTAATATTGAACAAATTGTGCGTTATACTTTTAAAAATTTAACAATCTCTGATACAAATGAATTTTTCTGGGACATATTGCCGTAGGTGCCAAATTTTGGAAATGTGTTATATTAGCTGAAACTACATAATTGTTTTGAACTAACTCATATCTCTCTAAAAAATTATGGTCCAGTTCGATGTAGAAATGTGTCAAAATGCATGTTTGGTATTTTCTTTTTTAAAGTAACGAGAACACCGCGAAGGTGAGCCTTGCTAAAAAATGTAGGCAGTGAATTTCTGAATCCTTACGGCAGAACTACTAGTGTCCACTATTGTATTTTAATATATTGAATCAAATTTCATTTCACATTTCTAGAATCTTAGAACAATCAGATTCAGAAACCAGGAACAAAGTTTCTGCTGTCAATCAAACTGGCTTCATTGAATACCTATTTGGTTGTGGAATAGAAAAAAACATTCAGGAAGACAAAAAATAATTAAGGAAAAAGCTCTACGATTTATAGGCCACCATCAGTGAAATTCACATTTTCACTTAATTCGAATTTGATAAATTTGATGAAACTCTCATTTTTATTTAATCTGGACTTCAAACTTCACTGCAAATTTTGTTGTTGATCCTAGGGCGCTGAAAACCTTCCACATCTCTCAAAAATGTTACCATCTAGAATACAAAATAACCCATTAGGAGGAAAAAAAATTGAAGTAGAGGTCTACTCATTCATAGGCCATCCTCGGTGATATTCTCATTTTCACTTACCTCGAATTTCAAACTTCTAAAAACTGTCCTGTTGATCCTAGGGTGCTGGAAATCTTCCATCTCTCAGGAATGTGACTATATAGAGTACAAATAACGCAATTAGGAGGGAAAACAACAGTTAAGGAAAGATCTCTACTAATTTATAGGCCACCCTCAGTGAAATTCTCATTTTCACATAATCCGAAGTTCAAACATCTCTAAAACAGTTTCTGTTGATTCTAGGGCGCTTGAATTCTCTCGCAATTCTCAGGAAAGTAATTATGTAGAATCCAAAGAAACCCTTCATAAAGGAAAAAAAAGTAATTGAGGAAACAGCTGTACTGATTTATAGGCCACCATCGATGAAATTCACATTTTCAGCAAAACATTTCCTGTTGATTTCAGAGTATTGGAAATCATAAGTTAGCGACGTCTTACATATACTCTTTTTTTGAAATATTTGAAAATCGGTTCAACACATCAAAAAATTCCGCAGAAAGTGGGTCAAACAAGTTGAGTTAGGAAAAATTTTGTGGAAACTTTTATGGGTTAATTCAACTATATATACGTCGAGGTATTTATTACTGAACTAGCGGTGTAAAAAAAATTCGAGATTAAAATTAGGTTATTGATTCAAGTGCAATCGCGGTATTAACTAACTTAGGCAACTAAAGAGATTACAGCTTGTCGACCGTTCGACTCTTCTAGCGCACTGTACTTACATTTATTTATATATTATACATACATATATTCAATAAGTTTTAAATATTAAATTATGAACATTTATTTGCTGAAACAGAAAAAGTCGAGTTAGATGAAGAAACTTAGTTGCCGAGAATTGAACCCGGGTTTCCTAAGCAGCAATCAGCTTCTCTCTGCAATCAGGTATTCTGGATGCTAAAGTAAGAGGCACTAAACGTCCTCATGGTATCATGCAAGCAAGCTTTTTAATAAATAATAATTTACACTATTTGCTTGGTTTATTATTTACAATGACTTGATTTCAAAAACGTCACGAATCAAAATAAACAAACAAACACAACCTTTAACTTAAAACAACTGCGAGACAGTCACAGAGCTGTCAATTTTCACAGCGACGTTTTTCGTAATTTTGCGATTATCTACTGTTGGTTATCTAGTGTTGGGGAATTTAATGTCCGATAACAAGTCCTGAGATATTTATAAATATTAAAGAAAGAACGCTTTGTATCAATAAATATTATTCATTAAATTTTAAGCTTTGATTTTAATGTATGAACATGCCATAAAAATTTCATTAAGTTAAAAAGTATAATGAATGAAGAAAAGGCGAAAAATTTTTTTTCAGGTTGAAAATGCATTTTTTACTCTCACACATTAATTAATTATAAAA
>CAKNWW010262572.1:0-11035 GCA_932074435.1 Andricus kollari | reverse complement strand
TTTTTTGTTTTTTTTTGTTCAAATTTTGATTTGAAATATATGAAATCTTAGAAAATATTTCCAAATTTTGTAAAGAATCTCAGAAAACTTATATTTATATTTATTTATACAATTTTATTTCAAGTGTAAAATAATTTTAATTGGAAATTAATTGTAAATAATTGTAAAATAAATGTAACGAAATGTATTTCATAAAGAAATATCCCATGATTTTAAAAGGACAACAAACTTTTAAAGAAGATTCTTTGTAGTGTTTTATTAACTAACTAACATATTTTTAGAATACTTTTCTTTGATTCCAGCCTAAGGTCAAACATGGTACAAAAAACTGTCGTGAAATTTCAAATAAAAACTGTACTCTGTATACATTCATTTGAAAAATGAAAAAATATTCATACTTTTTATAAATGTTCCTAAATTTTATTTGAATATGATACAAATTGATTTTTATTAAAAAAATTATTGTAAATAGTTGGTCATTTTTCTAAATTTTACGACATTTTTGTACCATGTTTGACCTCAGGGACTAGATTTTAGGAATGAAACTATGAAAATATCTCCATTAATGAGTGAAGTACTATAAAGACTTGCCTTTCAAATGATATCAAAAACTTTTCAAAATGTTAACCAACCAATTTAAAAAAAAAAGAATTTTCAACCTGAAAAGCTGAATTTTCGACGAAAACAATAATAATTGCTATTTCAATGAAAAATTCTAATTTTCAATTAAAAACAGTTAAAATAATGAATTTTCAGCCAAATAAATACATTTTCAAATTTAAAAAAAATGTTTAGTGAAGAAAAAAGGAAAATTTAAAGAAAATTATAATTTAAGGCGAAAAATATTTTTGTATACAAAATGAAAATTTCGAATAACTATTTATTTTTTAAGTTTTTTGTTTGCTTATTTAAAGGTTTTGTAAATATAATTTTCACAGGATTCTTGACAAAATTTCACAAAATTTTTAATATTTTAGATATGTCAAATAAAAATTTCAACAAAAAATATAATTTTCAATCAAACACTAACTAATGGAGATATTTTCATAATTTAATGCTTCAAATCTATTCCCTAAGGCCAAACATGGTAAAAAAAATGTTGTAAAATTTATAAAATGACCAACTATTTACAAGAATTTTTAAAATAAATATCAATGTGTATTATATTCAAATAACAGTTAGGAATATTTATAAAAAGTATTAATATTTTCATTTTTAAAATTAATGTATACAGAGTACAGTTTTTAGTTGAATTTTCACGATAGTTTTTTCTATCACGTTTTACCCTAGGGCAGAATCAAAGAAAAATATTCTAAAAATACATTCATTAGTTATTAAAGTACTACAAAGAATTAACTTGAAAAATTGTTTTGTCCTTTTAAAAAAATCATGAGATATTTCTTTATAAAATAATTTTTGTCACACTTATTTTAAAATTATTTACAATTAATTTCAAATTACAACTATTTTACATTTAAAATAAAATTGTAAAAACTAAATTTAGTAATGTTGAGATAAGTATTTTCAGACATTAAAGGTTTTATAAAATTGTATATATTAAGAAAGAATATGAAAGGTAAGTATCCGAGGTAGGTATACAGTAAAAATGTTGATTAATTTAATAAATTGAAAATAATTATCATTTATTATTATTTTGAATCTACAATATTTAAAATCAATTGAAAAATAAAACATAAATATTGAAACATTAATCTGTGGAATCGGATAGATTAAAACATTCCATAAGAATTCCTGAAAAACATAATCATTAAATTTCTCAAGACTTCATTACGTGTATTTGAGGCGTGAATTTTTGAAAACAAAAATCAACTCAAACCTCTTAATAGCTGACGAAACCGAATAGTGAAGTCGGGCCTCGGGCGAGCTCGGCTTCCAGCTTGTGCCTCGTGCTCGTGCATTTTCGGCTTTACACGAGGCTGGGCGACGCATCGCCTAACAGAGCCGGCTCACCGACACGCTACGTTTGCATGTATTGCTCCTAGAAGGGAGACTGGTGGGGGGCCGAAAAATCCCACGTTCTGGAGACTCTAGGACAAGAAGGAACATTAACATGCAAGTTTCTACTAAGCCCCACGATCTGGCTGAAATGGAGGCCTTTATTCGTGGAGAAATCTCGCATGAGTCCGACCTCTGGACCATCAATTGCTCAGTGTGCTGCGAGAGCTTTAAGGCTCAAAACGACGATGGATCAAAAGATCAGAAGGTGCTTGCATCAACTGAACAAGAAGATTGGATGGGCAAGACAGAATGCGTCCCGTGTTTAATGTGTGATTGACTACATAACATCTGGTAGATCGTTCACGGAAAGGGTTCAAGGTTCGCCCAAGAACTGAGGATCATGAATTACACACTGAACAAGTCAAGGCTTCTGACAATCAAGCAGCATATTGTTGACGAAATACGGCTGTTATCTGACGCAAGGAGGAGAATACAGCAGAGGGAGAGATGGATCAGGGAGAATCAAAAGTTTCTCGCTAACCCATCTCGTCTCTTCAGTGATCACCCTGTTTCTGTCAAAAATCCACTCAAGCCCAACGAGGTAGGTCTGTCTCTTGGAAAGCTTCAAGGTGCATCTCATCTGGAAATTATCGTGTGACAACAAACAACGTTACCTTCCAGAGGGGCATCTTTCAGGGCGATACGATGAGCCCTTTGCTTTTTTGCATCGCACTTCTGCCTCTATCTCTCGCACAAAGAAATTCTTCTGCATACTTCTGTGGCGACACTAACTAGCGCGAGCATAAGGTCACTCATGTATTTTATATGGATGACCTGAAGATCTATGCCTCTGGTAGACGCAAACTTCAAACTGTCATAAATATCGTCAATAAGTACACAGGAGAGATTGGGAGGGACTTTGGATTAGATAAATGTGCCAAAATTCATCTGAAGAAAGGAAAGATTGTAGGCGCTCCCAAGGACCCTGATCTTGTGGATATAAGTGTTCTTAGACATCTTAACACCAGAGAAACCTATGCATACCTGGTCGTGCCTCAAAGCCGCATTCAGGAATTAAGATCAGTGAAGGAGTCTCTCCGAAGCAGATACAAGCATCTTCTTCGACAGATTCGGTCTTCCAATCTGTCGGCGTTGAACAAGGTATCTACAACTAACATTCTTCCTGTCCCTGTTCTGCTCTACTCGTTTGGGGTGTTCAATGGACGAAGAACGAGCTTATGGCCCTTGATATCACCACACGTAAGATCATGCATATGTATAAAAGCTTGCATATCAATTCGTCAGTTCCGCGATTATACACTTGACGCCGTCAAGGAGGACGCGGACTTCTGAATCTCCAGTGTCTTCATACCCGAATTGTTCTAAGTACAGCTTACATCGTTGCCAATGGCAGAGGTCATGATTGGTAAAGGAGCGTTCCTTTACGAAGCCGCGGAGCAAGCGGCCGAGACCCTTGGCCTGAATTTTAACATCAGAAGTGAGGAAAGTGCATTACTCCATCTAGATGCTTCACTTATAAAAGCCGAAGTGAAGAAAGCAGAGTTTGAAAAACTTCACCAACAGCTACTCGACAAGAAAATGCACGGAAATTTTCATAGAAACGTATAAAAACAGTCATTGTCAAAGAAACAAACTGTTGCTTTCCTCAGATCATCAGGGCTTAATTCAGGTACAGAGGGTTTTATTTTTGCATGCCAGGACGGTGTCATTTCCGCCTTAGCGAACCATGACCGCGTTATATGTTAAGAAGTTTTAAGCGATAGGTGTAGAGCGTGTCATGCACACGCTGAGTACCTAGAACACATACTATCGGGGTGTATCAAGACCTGGAAAGGGAGCTGCAAAGTTTCTACCCAAAATATTCGGAGGTGGGAAACTATCACCGGTTCGTAACCTTAAACCCATACGCGCGTGCCAAAAATATGCCAAGGCATTTGCGAGATGGATGCAGAAAGCTGTCATCCTTGGGTCGCTTCGTGTCCTCACGACGCACGAAGGTTTCGCCGGCCTGTCATGATTTCGTCGCGTCCTGTGCCGCAGTTCTACTGGGAGCCGGTGTTATTTTTAGATAGCAGTTGCTCTTAGTGTGACCCCGCGGTGGTTTTTCAACCTTGTTTTTTAAAATTATATATATATATATATATATCAGAGATTGACCTAATGCCTGTATTACAAAAATATGCATAAAACCTATTGCCCGATGTAGTTTTTGTCATAAATGAACGAATCTCATGCTCAATTAATCTTAAGATCAGCTAATCGTAATTAGGATTTCAAATCTGAAGGTTACTGATGAGTTACCTGATGTGCAGTGAATTAACATATCTACAGAAATAGTCAGAATAATCAGAACTTCTGACCATAGTGACGATTCCTGACTTTTTTGGTTAGGTTCACCAGAAAAGAACCTAACCTTGTCCATTCTCGACTTAGGTTTTGAATGAGGGGGTTAACTACTAGCAATCTTGATGAATGATAGCGCTCATAAATGCCTAAATTGAAAAGTCTTATCGATATATATTTTGTCGAAAATGAGTTATGATGATTGAAGTGTTCCGTACGACCTACAGAATCGTCCTGTATACAAAATGATTAGCTTATATGTTGTCGAAATAAATTTATAAACCGATACTTGTATTCTGACATATCACTAATCGATCGCTGTAAGTATCGTTACTGCAAATTAACATATAAGAAGCAAAAAATTTCCACTTTTTTACACCGATAAAAAATGTTACGTTTATTTAATCAAAAAGAAGCATTTTTGGCTCAAAATAATGTATATTTTTGTCCACAAAACTTGAAACGCGTTTCCACGTCCTATATAAACTTTCCGAAATTATATTGCCTATGAAGTTTTGTCAAAAGTCGATCAGCATTGAAGAAGATGCAAATATCCAACTTGAGAGAGTAATGCACTTATCAGTGTTATTGTACATATCTATATGAGTAAAACCTAAATTCAAGAATTTAAAAAAAATGCAAATAATACAAAGATGCTAATAGAATTGAATGGAATTCATGAAGAATACAAAAGCTTTAAAGGAATTAAAAAGAAAGGAAATTAAAAAGAATTTAAAAGAATTCGAAAACATTCCAGGGAATTTAACACAATTAATAAACAGGTGCATGCCTGAATTCAAGAATTCGAAGAAATTCAAGGTGAATTCAAAAGACTATTTGTCAACGTTTATTGAGTATACAGCGTTATCAAGTGCATCATAATCTCCCACTTACTATTGCAGTTTAAAAAGTGCGCAACGATTTGGTACCACTGCCCTATTTGATCATATTAAAAATTATTTACCTCGTTTGCCACTAGTACCGTTTGCAATCTTCTTTCAACAGCATAAGCGGGAGTAATGAAATTACTCATTGGAGAAAAATCTTCCACTTTCATCCTTCCCGAAATACCTTTGCTGACACCACAGTAGAAAAGGTTTCTATTACCTATTATTTTGCCTTTCAAAGCTGTTAGCTGGCCTTCATTAAAACTTTTGAAAGTATCGTATAGGTATAAGGAAACAGCAAATTTCAAGAACGAGTCTCCCAGTGTTTCCAATCTTTCGAGATCAAAACAATCGTTTCCAATTTTACTAGTAAGAGCCTAAAAAATAAATAATATTGAATAATAAAAAAATTAGTAATGTTGTGAAAGGGACATTCACAATGATCTTTTTCATCAGGGATGCCCAATTGCCAACTGATATTTTCCAGTGGCTCCCCTGACTAGCTATTCTTCCCTTCTCCACCTACTTCCCAGAGACTTTTCTTCTTCTTTCTCTTCTTCTACCGAAAGCAGTAAGTGTGGGGTTTGGCGTGTAGGCAGATTTTTACACTTTTGACTATCAATGGACATCCCTGTTTCAAATATTAATAATAAGTGCCTCTGAATAGGACTTATGTTGTCGATATGGAGTTACGTATATTGGCACATACTCGAATCAATTCCTGACATTTTCGCAAATAATTTACCCTCTTCGCGGAAATGAATTGCCGGATAATTTTGAATTCAGATCTTCAGAAAAACACTTTTTGAGAACGATGGATTTTGAAAATCTTACATGGATATTTTCCAAACTTTTCTCAGAGAAGCATCTATAATTTATAAAACAAGGATCGACAAAATAAGACCTTTTCAGATGGACGTACACATATATGAAACTATAACTTCAAAAATCACTAGTGATGATATCATTAAATAAAAAAGTAATTTTTTTTTTAAGTTCTATTTACACAGTATTCGTTCATCATACGTTCTAGACCAGACATGCCCAACCCGGTTAAATTCCCTTCGGGACCACATGTTCCGCTTACACCTCTTATTCTCCTGGAGAGCTGGAGTGGTGGCAGGCTCGTCCGAGAATATCTACACTGTGACGTACGCTGCACCGTAGATACGAAACATCTTTTGTGGTGCTTGAGGGCGACTGACTTTTCAAAATAAAATTTTAATAGTAACTAAAGTCTTAATTATTTTATTGCAGTATGTTTAAATTTCTTTTGAATGAATGTAATTGAAAAGAGAAGTTCACAAAGTGTTTCTTTGTTGTACATTATTAAATATTTTAATATCACAGTTTTGGTTCACTGATGCTTTTGATTCTTTTGAAAGTCTAACAATATATAATCCACCGCGCCTTCCACTTATGCTTTTCTAAACATGAATAATGTAGTTCACTGTTCTCAAATTTTGTTTCTGCACTTTAAAAGTATTTACAATTGAATTTTTGGAATGGCACTAATCCCAACGAAAACTTCTTGCAAACTGACGTCTGCAAACTTTCAACATATTTAATTAAACATATCGGAATTTATTGATACTGAATAGGATTTTGATTCTTCAACTATATTTCAAATCTACAACTTACCTTTCTACGTTGTGCACAATGTTAATAGATTGTTATACTGCAAAAAGCATCAGCAAAAATTTGTGTATATTTTACATACAATGTAAAAAACGGTGGAATTAAAATATTCAATAATGTACAACAAAGAAACACTTTGTGAGCTTCTCTTTTCAATTACATTCATTGAGAAGAAATTTAAACATACTGCAATAAAATAATTAAGACTTTAGTCCACAACAGATATTTCGTATCTACGGTGCAGCGTACGTCACAGAGTAGAGATTCTCGGACGCGCCTACCACCACTCCCGCTCTCCAGGAAAATTAGAGGTGGAAGCGGAACATGTGGCCCCAAGGGAAATTCCCCGGGTTGGGCATGTCTGTTCTAGACGAGTCTGAAAAATATTTAAACAGGATAGAATTACCTAATTCACGTACCTGGCATCCACAATATTTTTTATAACAAATGCAGAGAATTTTTTTTTAAGAAGTACTAAAACCATACTTCGCCTGTTGTTCGTTGACAACACTTACCCGTGTGGGTAAAGCACAAAGAGTTCAAGTGAGAAAATGTTTGAAACATAAAGAGTTTCTGCGATATTACTATAGATTCTATGAATATTATACACCGGGTCGGTTCCTTTGGAATCAAACCGGAGCACTATGGGCCAGGATCTTAATTTTATGGTCAAAAGTCAAGCTTTGAATTTGAATCAACTGAATATATTTTCGTGATCGAGACTCCTTAACGTATCCGTATTTAAAGTTTCATATTAATCGGCAGCCCTGTGTTCTGTTTGCTTCATTACTAAAATAAAGGGATACAATTTTATGATATTTACCAAAAAGTAAACTGATTTTCATTTCTTGATATTCAGTTTTGATTGATGAATTCAAGAAAATATTACAAAAGCTCGGAAACTTATCTAAAAGCGTGAAATTTACATTTTTTATTATAAAAAGTTAGATATTTTCCTAAAATGTCAGCTGTCGAAACTCCATGTCGTCGCATACCACTTCACATTTGGAAAAGTAAGGTACCGATGGATTCCTTAGGATGTCTAATTCGACGTAGCGGGGCGCCTTTTTCTATTCTGATGAAACAGCAACAAATAACTGTGCGCGCGTGGGATCTCTAAAGGCCTGTAATCTCCGCGCGGTAGACCCTGACAGTTGAAATCACATTAAATTTGGCATGCTAATGACAGGCGTAT
The DNA here is from genome assembly GCA_932074435.1 of Andricus kollari. Classification (NCBI taxonomy): domain Eukaryota; kingdom Metazoa; phylum Arthropoda; class Insecta; order Hymenoptera; family Cynipidae; genus Andricus; species Andricus kollari. The sequence goes on along the minus strand of CAKNWW010262572.1, from coordinate 2,992 downwards.
CATCATTGATCTCTCTATCATTTTTTACGTCAAATTCGTAATCAGCGACACCAAAAACCCCGTTATACCAAGTTTCAGCCAAAGATATGAACTTTTGCAATTAGAGTCATCATATTTTCAGACCAATTCGACGTGAAATCGAATTTTGGCCACTTTTGCTGGTTTCTGGACTATAGTGCGGAGGGATTATGAAAAAGCCATCCGACGCATCCTCAGGTTGCAGATAGAGGGCCCCTGTTTCAAGGGCTTCCGCTGAATGCGGTTACAATACCTTATAAACAGTCGCGGACAATCATCTATGGATGGTCCCGAAGGAAAACCCCCCAAGCTGAGTCGTAAAAACCGATCCGAAAGCTGGGTGGCACCTGGGTAAGGTGTCTTACAACAGTTTCTCTGGGATACCGCGCGAACTCCTAAGTGCCGACAGCCCTATAGTTTGCTCTTTAGAAAAGTAATTTGGACGGAAATACGATGACGGACCGGCGAGACGAGTCAACTTTTGAGTAGACGGCATTACGCGTATGCACACTCTGTGGTGCTAGAAACACCACGAGCTTCCGCAAGTTTCACAACAGTCATTGAGAAATTGCTTAAACAACCTTTTACGAACAATATACGTTCGCGGACTGCTTCCCCAACCGCTGTAAGAACAAGCCACACACAAAGAAGAGGAAGCGACATTAAGACCAATCGCGGAAAGGAGTCATCCGCTGAGAGGTGATGGCGATTTCAGAACAAGGAGGAACATCAACACTCAGGTTCCCCCTAAGACCCAAGATCTGGCTGAAACGGATACCGCCCTTCGTAAGCACAAGGAACCACAGGCCAATAATTTGTCTAAACACACTGTATAAGATTTGTACAGTTATCCTGAACGACAAGATTTTTCAGACAAACGGACCTGTGTATGAGAGATTTACGAAGAACGTTGCCAACAAAAAATATAGCAGGCTGTCAGGAGAACCTGCTCATCGACAAGAGCGTCTGCAAAGAGGCTGAATTTTTATAATCGCAATCTGTGCTTCTCGAAAAGGGGGCAGATGAAGCGATCACTCTTATGAACGCCTGAAATTAGGCCAGCCAAAGAACGTGGGAAAAGTCTGATATCGACATAGCCACACGGAAGGCGATAAGCGGCACAGGTAATTCCGGGAAGTCACTCTGCAGGACTGTTTCTCCCGCTGTCAATCGCAAGGAGCGAGAGTTTAAAAAAGCAGATGAGAAGCGGAACGTAGCAGAGAGTAGACAAGGGCACTCCTGCTGAGGAAGCGACGAAAGTCCAAAGCACGGATCGTCTCTCCGAGTGGCTAACTGGCCTCACGCTCTGGAATGATAAAGGTTCGTTCTTTTTGATCTGGGTACGCTGTAACAGACTCCTGATATCTGATTTTTTTCTGAGTATGCTATGCAGGCTCTAGACACACTTTTCATTTGTTATTTTTCAATTTATCTTCTTCTTTCTGGGTCCAAAGTCATTTTACCAGGATTAAGTACTTAGGTGAAATAAAATACTAAGTCTCGAACTCTTTCAATGGTTCTGGAACAAAGCAGCTTTAGCATCCTCTGAGGATCGTCGAGGGATACACATGAGAGATTGGTATAAACTTTTGATTGGATAAGCGTGCTAAGATTCATCTAAAGCGAGAACGAATTGCTGGCGTTCCCAAGGACCTTAACATCATGGATATGAGTGCTATTAGACATATTGGCCCTGCAGAGACTACCTACACCTGGGCGTGCCTGAGAGTCGCATGCAGGATACAACATCAAAAAAGGAAACTCTTTGAATCAGATACATGCGCCTCCTTCGAAAGATTTGGTCTCCGAATCTGTTGGCATTGAACACGCTATCTGCGACTAACATGCTTGCCTCTTAATATTATTTATTGTCATCCGTTTCTCGCGTATACGGCCCACGCCGTAAAGGTAGAGGAAGGCTACCAAATCTCTAGTATCGTTATACCCGAATTATCCTAGGTCCAGCTCACATAGTCGCAAATGGAAGAGATCCTGTGCTGAAAATAGCCAAAAATCACGAGAGATTGGCAAAGGAGCGTTTCTTTGCAAAGCCACGGAGCAAGTCGTTGTCGATGGAGATAACGTTAGCTTTCTTTAAATCATTGGGACATCATTCAAGGACAGAGGGTTTTATTTTCGCGTTCCAGGAACATTTCATTTGCACCTTAGTATGCCGTAGCCACAGGTTACGTCAATAAGTTTCCAGCTTACTTGCGCGGGAACGATGTATATCCACAAACAAAATGCGGCCCAAACAGTGCTTTACTACCGATACCCTACCCTGCTGAACGCTCCGAGGGAGATACAGTCAATGGTCGAGGACAAGAGCGAGAAGTGCCAAATTTACTGGAAGTACAAGTCCAAGACAATAGTATCCATTACACACTCGAGGTCTGACATCGTTTTTCTTGACTTTGAAAAGCGAACTATGTTCGTGATCGAATTCACAGCTCAGAGAGGGAAAATCGTTTTAAAGGCCACATGTTTCAGTTACACCTCCACTTCCCTCTGCTCAGCTCCAGAGGCTTGGGGTGGTGGTCGCTTTCGTGAAGTTCAATGACAGGCCTGACCTATCTCGCGGACGTGAGACGTGGTTAAAGCTGAAAAGTCACTGCTAATTCGCCGGGAACGGGTGCCATTTTCTGGAATGGCACCCTCTCCGGGTGAAATCTCGCGGTTGTCTTATGCCGAAATCTCAATATATATAAAATTATTATTAGAGACTAGGAAAAACTTCAAGTTAAAAGTGAAAAATAAAGCAAAATTTAATTGAAGGAAGGAAAAACATGAATATTGCATTTGAAAAAACTTTATTATTATGTTTGATAAAAAATGTACAAAGAGGAGAACAAGGAAATTCAATTTCCAAAATTCATATTGACGTTAGAACAATTTCAGGGTAGCGATTCGGCGGACGATGTTATATTCTCGGTCATTTCTAAACATCCTTTAACACAACAGAGAAAAACATTGC
>CAKNWW010262569.1:0-16166 GCA_932074435.1 Andricus kollari | reverse complement strand
TGGAGATTAGTGATAGGAATAAATTTAACGACAACAGAACAAAGGTTAGAAGCGATAGATTACACTTTAATGACAGCTGAACAAGCTTGTGGAACAATTTGTGCACCCAAAGAAGAGATCAAATTAATTAAAGGAAGATACAATAGATTAACTTCAATGATTGCAATTCTACATAAACTTCTAGGAAAACAGAGACATAAGAGAGGATTAGCAAACTTCATTGGAGACATCTCCAAAACTTTATTCGGAACTCTTTCCGAATCCGATCTACATCAAATTAACGCTGAGTTCGATAAACTGTATATCGATAATAAAAATATAGCATCAGTGTTGACTAACCATACCAAAATACTGAAACTAATACTAGATTCTTCCTCAATGGAATATTCTACAATAAAAAAAGAAATTGGGAAAGAACTGGGAATGGCCCAAAAATTTGATCAAACTGTGAATGATAACACAAAGGATAACTTTGTAAATACTAAATTGATACTCGCCACCCTCTTGATTGATGAAATGAAGGAAGACATCAACACAGCCATAGACCCTATCAATGATGGAAAACACGGTATAGCACACCCCCAAATTCTAACACCCGCAATTTTGAAGAAGACCCTCGAAGAATTTGAAAGACACCATAGAACCAGATATCACTTCGATAATGATGAAATTAATTACCAACATATTCTTGACATCAGTTCACTCTCGGTAGCCATAATTCAAGGACTCTTTACTTACATCCTGGATATACCCGTCCTAGAGAAGGGAGAGGGATCCTTGATAAGAATTGTTCCCATCCCGGAAAAGAAAGGCAACCTTTACCTATCCATTATCCCAGATCACGAGCTAGTTATTAAATTTAGAGATTCTTACGTCCCAACAGATAAACAGACTATTGACCAATGCAAAACTATAGTAAGCTATTTAATATGTAAACGAAATCAGCCTAATCTCAGACTGTTCGAAAGTAAAAATTGCGAATCAAGCTTACTCAAAAGATATGAGGAACCAAATTGTAATCAATCTCCGTATTTGCTTCACAAAGAAACTTTTATACCAATCTCCGACGGATACATCATAATTCCACTCGATAAGATAAGCCTAGATATAAGCTGCGAAGAAAATATAAAATCTATAGAAATAGTTAAACCTGTTAAGATAAAAGGAAGTAGCTGCAAACTATATAATAATTATGACCAAATAGATTTACCAAAACACTTAAAAGAAAAACAGAATTACTGGATTAATGTGACCTATAACGTTGAATACAACGAACAAGATCTTAATAATTTAGAAAAGAAATTGATTCAGCTCCCTGAACAAATAGACATTGACGAATTGAAACAAGCTCGCTTAAGTTTAGACGACACTGAAAATACATTAAAAACTATAGCGACTCACAGACGCTTGAGAACTTGGAAAGAAAGTGGACTAGAATGGTTACAGTACCTTGGGTATGCAGCTCTAACTTCAGGCATATTATATATATATTATATAAGACTGGAGTTTTTAACGCAATATTGAACTTTGGTCCGAAAAAACTATGTATATTTTGTTTTAAAACTAAAGTACAGGCTCCGACTCATATTGTAACCTACATTACTAGTGTACAACCTTTACTAGATAATAAGGATACTAATATAAAGACTCGAAAAGTAACATTTTTAAACTTTAGAGACTAAACTTAGTTTAAAGAGAGGGTTGTTACGGTTGATCTCAATGGACTTCTCCCATTATGCTATCTGTTTAGTACTTTGGCCCAGCACGAGTCCGTGTTGTTACGCATTTGGATTTTGACCTGTATCATTATCTCATATTCAATTACGCTAGTGCATAAGTAGGACCGGGCGTGTGGCCCTTCGTCAGTTCTTATCCGAATCTTATATGATACACTGTATTCATTGAAATAAATAATAATCAAGTACTATTTGGTTACTTTCCTTATTTCGGCATAACACTCTATTCAGCCATTAATTTTTATTGCAGTATTTAAGAAATATCATTTTCTCCACTATGTCGCGCAAAGAGTTAGATGTTTGTTATAAACATAACATATCGTCAAACGATAACAAACAAAAATACCTACAGGAGCTGATCAATAAATCATTCATGTCTTCAGGGTACCAATACTTTTCTACTGATTTAATAAACTAGACTAGACGAATGTGCCAAAGAGAACATTTCTTTTCTTTATCATAGATTAAGTACATTTTGCGCGACGTTCTTGCCTCTTTTTCTGAAGAGGCCTTGACTATTCTCCAGAAGCGACATCATCTTGGCCCTGTTTCTGAAGAGGCAATTTCTTACCACTTCTTCTAAATCGGCACCTTCTTCTTACTTTTCCGGAATAGACACGATATTGAGCTAACTCGACAATATGTCGATACAAATAGCACTATACGTAATTATAATGCAAGATCGAATATTCTTTAGCCTCACTTTTATCTACTGACAGAAAAACTACTCCATGTGAGATCTTGCATAGTTCAATCCAGGTGTCAATATTTCTCACGATTAGATGGCGTCAGCAAGATGAAATAAACTACACACAAAATAAGTAAATATAGTCCCATTTTCTTTACGAACTGTATTTATATCAAGAAAATTTCAGTACACGTTTACTCGCAAATATTAATTTAAAATTAATCCTACTATTCCTTTGCATATTTTTTATTACATTGTAGAATATCTTGAACGTCCTCAGTTGATCCTAAGAAAATTGAAGATCGCTGGTGTATGTCCATCGGAATCACATCCAAAATATCGATATCACCATTAGAAGCAAGACCACCTGCTTGGTTTACTATGTATGCCATTGGTATGCACTCATACAACAAACGAAGCTGAAATTTGAAAACGCATTCCTGCTTTTACAGATTTTATGCCATAAAACTATAGAGATGTGAAAGATCCGGACCCGATCTGAAACTTCTTGGATTAGCTTCCCGTTTGGTAAATCGGGTAAGAAACTTTTTAGATAGATTTGGATTCATGTTCACATTATTAAAAACACACTACTCTTTATACAAGGTGTCCCGCCAGTTACCCTTATCTTTGCAGGGGTGGGCAGAACAAAAAAAATAAGTTGAAAAGTCTCATAAATTTTTATATCCCATGAATCAAGTAATTAAAAAAATCATTAGGATAAACCACTTTGAGGATTGCAAAATTTTTTCGATTTTCCGAAGTAAGACTTTTCGCACAACTGTGCACGTACACAGTTGGATACAAATGGCTGAGAGTTCAATTCATTTTATTTTGTTAATTTCATTAATCAATTGGTAAAAGTTTGAGCTTGTTGCTTTTTTGTAGACCTCGAACGTCGTGAACTTGGCGCCAGAGTGGAAATGGTGCTGACGATCGCTAGGCTCCATGCACACACACTGTCACAAAAGCGGCTCACCTACATACAATTGCAAAGCTTTGTAAGTCCCAGAATACGCATCGGACCCAAAAAGTTTATGGTACTTTTCAACTTATTTTTCTTTTGTTCTACCTGCCCAACAAGGATTATGATAACACGCGGGACACCTTGTATTGTCTCAAAAAGCCAGTTGATAGACATATCTGTCTTTTAGGAAGCAAGTTTTCTCTTTTCATAACTGCATAATAAATATAAGTAGATACTTTGCTTATTCAAGTGTTTCAAAATCATAGTGAATCATAAGAGGATGGGTGGCGTTATGTGAAATTTAATTTATAGTAAATTAAATTATTAGCAACATTTACGGTAACCAATTATATATCAGCAAAGTAATTTCACTTCATGAAATTTAAAGAGATTGTTTTTGATAATATATTGCTTCGTTGCTCTCAACATTCATATTTGTATATGTAACATTCTTATTTAAATAGGCTTGAAAGATTTCCTAGAGAAGTGAGCTTGTTCAAAATGAGACTAGGACTGTAAGTCTGTAAAAGGTATTTGTATTGACTGTTTAACTGAGCAAAAAATATGTTTAAATATCATATTTTGTAGCTTACCTTTCCACTGGGATTTTCCTTTGTCGCCGGATACATGAAAATTCCCCCATATTTAATAGTTCTGTGTACATCGGCAACCATAGAACCCACATATCTTGCGCTGTAAGGTTTTCCGTTGGTTGGATATTTTTTCGCGTGCAAATATTCTTTTATAGCTGGACTTAACGATTTTTCATTACCCTCATTGATGCTATAAAAAGCAGTATAATTTGATACAAGTTAATTTAAATTTTGAAAGTTCATCATTAAGCTTGTTGATGCTGGGTGCCATCAACAACAAAAATGACACAATTTGTAAGTGCGCATCACGAATCCACCTCGTTTCCAAAGGATGGGCGCTTTCCAAAGTATCGTGCAACCTGCAAGAGGTATCGCTGTGGCACGAGTTGGGCTAAGAAGATAGATTTACAGAAAAAATGAAATATTTGCCCCCCCCCCCACGAGTTTAATCAGATTCATCGTATTATTGGCGATTTTCGCTCACCCCTTGCCGTGAGTGCAGTTAAAGTGTGGCTCCTGTCCTCAAAAAAACATTTAGAAGTAAGTTTTGATATCTCTACTTAATTATACGGCACAGCATTGTCAGTCTCCTTCTACTTTTCCTCAATTTCATGCTTTTCCACTCTTGCATTTTAGCGCAGATGTTTCCTTTCTTTTCGAAAAACCATTGCGAGGCTCTCCACATGGGCTGACTGCTAGATTGATCTACAAGTGTCGGAGTAGTATTTTGGGACAAATGTGTGGCTAGAACCGAACAAGTGACGCTCACCCCGGAAAGTATTTGGTTCAATGGTACAATAATTCCCAGTGGGCACAAAAAGATAAACGTCCTAAGAACGTTCTAAAGACGTTCCCAGGACGTTTGTGTCAGTCCAATTCATGTCCTAAAGACGTCCCATGTTCCATTCATTACGAATCAGGACAGGGTTGTCAGTACCAGAAATAATCGCAAACACGTGTTACATCAAGACGTAGTTGACTGGTGCCGTTTATGTGGAGATACCAACGAATCCATCGAGCACATTATTAATGGTTATCGCGTACTGGCTCAAAGAAAATATACGCACCGACATAATGATGTGGCGGGCATTATGCATCAACAACTTGCCCTAAACCTAGGACACTTAAAAAAATTGATGCCTTTTTATAGATAAATTCCAATTCCCGTTATAGAAATCGAAGATTACATCTTATATTGGGATTTTACTATCCAGACGGATCATTACATCCGAGCCAATCGACCCGAGATCGTGAAGCGAGAAAAAAAAAAGATGGAAGAGTCTACATCATCGACATTGCTTGTCCACTTGACCGAAATTTGCAGACAACCTATACAACCAAGGTCCATAAGTATGGCGAGCTAAGGCACGCAGTAAAGACAATATGGAGGAATGTGAAACATGCATCTATTCATCCTGTTGTGATTTTGGCTACAGACAATGTGCACTCAATATGCACTGTACATCTTGAACATTTAGGAGTCAGTAGGGTACTGGCAGCAGCTCAGAAGGATGTTTTATTAAACACCTGTCGCATTTTAAAAGAAATTTTTAGACCATCAGGAAGCAAACGACTAAACAACTGTGGAGTGGCAGATGGTAGATCTAAGAAAGCATCCAGAGGCGAATGTTGTCACCTCCAACGCTCGCGACCGCTGTGTAAGAATAACAGCGGTTAAAGACGAACTCCAAACTACACCGTGCTCCTAATTTTGTACCTACAACATCAGCGCAAATGATTTCAGACATCGTAATGAATTAACTTATAACATTCTCACCTCATCAGTCAATTGACTTAGTCCGTAGCTATATTGAAAAACCGGGTTCACCCGAGAACAAGATGAAAAAAAAATCTTGGCACAATTCCTGCCACAGTAAAACCCCTTCTAGGTTGCATACAGCTTTGCAGACCGTCTTTTATTTAATATTTTATTCCCATCCTTTGGAAGCTAGGTGGACACGTGAGGCGGATTTACAAATCATTTAATTTTTTTGCATCCCTCATAAACAGCCTAAAATTAATTTTATGCAAATCCGGACGGTTTTCGTATCTTTCTCTTCCTGTTTGGGGGACGCGAAGTTTTCGTTTGTCGGAGGGGGTATTTTGCCGGCAGGCCGCTGTAAAAGTATACTTTTACGGCGTGCGCGCATGCGCTTTTGGTTTAAGCGGCGACAGTGTCCTGTCTCTCTCTTCTGACGCATGCGCTGTACATATGACTGATATTTGCAGACTGTACAATACAGTTGTACAGACTACAGATCATGCCGGTCGGCAACACGCAGTAACACGTGAGTCAGATTGCACGAAAGCTTGCGAGTCTTTTGCAAACCGAGAGCAATGACTATACGTGTCGCGATGGCAAGTGATAATCAAGATGGATAGTTTATGCATTGTACTCTACCTCACTTGCTCCCTCAACAAAAATGATAAATCTTCAACTGGAATAAACGAATTTTATACCAAAAAGATTAATTTTCAACCATAAAGATTAATTTTCTATAAAAAGGACGAATTTTTCTCAAGGTATATACATTTTTAAAGAAATAATTTCATTCTTAAATAAGAGATAACAATTTTTAACCAAATCGTTGAATTTTCATCCAAGAAAGATACATTTTCAACCAAGAATGAAATAGTTAAATTTTCAGTTTCAAAAATATTAATTTTCAAACAAAAAGTTATTTTCAGCCAAAGTGAGGAATTTTGTACTAAAATTATAAATCTTCTAGTGGTATGATTTAATTTTAAGCCAAAAAAATAAATTTTCAATTAAAATGATGAATCTATAACTGGAGTAGTTAAATATTCAATCAAAAAGATGGATTTTCAACCAAGAAGATTAATTTTCCATCAAAAAAGACGAATGTCCATCAAAATACATGAATTTTAAAGTTAAAACGATAAATTTTCAACCAAAAATTGTATAATTAAATTCCCAGTTTAGAAAAATTACGACCGAAGAGATGAATTTTCAACTCAAATTAAGGAATATTCAAGTGGATTAGTTAAATTTTCAATTTAAAAAAAATTATTTTCAACAAAATCCATGAATTTCCAACTAAACAGTTGAATTTTCAACGAAAAAACCTTAATTTTCAAGTAAAAAGTATCAATTTTCAACCAAATAGTTGATGTTTGACTAAAACAGATCATTTTTCATCCAAAAATGGAATAGATAAATTTTTGAATTGAAAATATAAATTTTCAACAAAAAAACGAATTTTCAACAAAATAGTTATTTTTAAACAACTTGAAGAATTTTCAAATAAAATTATGACTCTTCAACGGGAAAACTTGAAGTACTTTCTTTTTCTAAAATTTAACGGGAAAGTGAAGAGGCAAGTGCTAATCCATATGGAAATTATGCAGTGCACACCCCTTCACTTGCAAGAAGAAGCTGAAAATGATTGTTTTATTCATGATCAGAGATTGTATTTTTGCTTGAGGGGGGCTTAGCCCCCCGAGCCCCCCCTGGGGGCGCCCCCCACCCATTAAAGCTTCACCCTCGACACACACTCGTATACGAAAACCATTCCGTTTTTGCATAAAATATCGTGTGTCACTCCGCAGTAAACCCTTGACGACCTCGCCCGCTGTTTATAGTACTCGGTTATGCGCGTGCCTTCGGCGAGCGCATGGACGCCTCGTACTACAATCATCGGCCTCAGACGTCAAAGGCGGGGTTTGCTGCGTCGTAACACAATATACTATACCTGTATATTTTTCCTCTTGCAGGTATCCGCATATCTCTCTCTGTCAATATAAACTCTCCTATAGCTGGATCATACGTAAATCCATTTACACCCTGGCCTAATGAAAGAACCATCATTGTAGCAGATCCATAAAGTGCATAACCAGCAGCTACCAAGTTTTTTCCAGGTTGAAGGGCGTCGGCAACTGATGGTAATTCAGAGTTTTCTATTTTTTTGTAGATTCCAAATATTGAGCCTACTGAGACTAAACAATCAATGTTTGATGATCCATCGAGAGGGTCGAAGCACACAATGTATTTTCCCTGTTTTTCAGTTTCAACTTCAATAGCTGTGGAATTTTCTTCGCTTACAAGCAAACAGGTTGTGAAAGAAGATGTTACCATATTGATGAACAACTCGTTACTAAGAACATCCAATTTTTTTACTTCTTCCCCTTGAACGTTAGTGCTTCCAGCAATTCCATACCTGCAATGATCGCCAAATATAGTTCAATCACCATTAAGGTGTAATTTTTACATTCTCATCAAGAAGAGTGTCATCACTATACTGTCTGATACTCTGATTTTGATACATAAACAGTTGCATAACTTTTTGATTTTTGAATTAAAAAAAAAAAAGTACCTTCGAGCTATTACTTAGCTCTATTGAATCGCTAAAAGAGCGCTTTAAAGAAAAGAACTATGTGCGAGAAAGCCCCTGTCAAACATCGGCGCGTCCCAAAAAAACTCAAATTTTGACACGTAAAAAGTTGCGTAACTGTTTTATTTTTGAATTTAGAAAATAAACAAGCAAAAACTTTCGAACTATTAGTCAAGTCCATCAAACCGCGAAAGGAACATCCCAAAAGAAGCAATCACAACCGAGAAAACCCTCTATTAATGGTGCGGGTCGTCCCCAAAAACGAAAATATGGACGCATAAAAGAGTTGCATAACTTTTTTATTTTTTGAATTGATAAAAAAACAAAATAGTGCTTTCGAATCACCTCTATTGAATGGCGAAAAGAACAGGCAAAACCATAAAATTACTTTACAAAAAAAAAACAAAGAAACACTTCTAATACGCCCGTATGCAGTGCGGCCCTTCGATTTGATACGATGGACCGGAAAAATCTCAATAGTTTTGAGTGGACAGATCGACTGAGGGACGACCTGCTAGAGTGCTAAGATACCAGTAGGGACCCTGGGCGAAAAGGTTACATGGCGCGGCTGCATGGTGATGCGAGAAACACCCAGAGCTCTTGCACTTTTCGCAACAATTGCTGCAAAACCGTGCCGAGGACCTCCGGAAAGGGGTTGTATGCGCGAAGCGCCTACTGTACCGCAGCCAGAATAAGCCGGAAATAGAGACAGAGAGTCGAAACTGAGACCAACCGCGGGCACGCATTCAGTAGAAGAAAAGTGATGCTTTAGGGCGTGAAGAAATATCAACATCCAGGTTTCTCTCACGCCCACAGCTCTGGCTCAAGTATATGACGCGCCTCATGGACATTTTTCCAAACAGTACTATCTCTTGACCATCAATCGTGGTGCGTATGATGAAGCGAGAACTTTGGCGGATGCAAACCGAAAAAAAACCAACGGTCATCTTTGGGTCGCTGCGTGTCCTCAGGGTGCACGAGACTTTTGCCGGATCGTCGTATTGAGTCTGTCGCTGAGTGGAACCACCTATGTCACGGTCGAAAGACGTGCTTACAGCTGAAACGTTACCGAGATTTCGCTGGGAGCAGGTGCAAGTTTCTGGAATGAAACCCGTTTCCAGTGATTAATTTTCGCATGCCAGGACGGTGTCATTTCCACCTTAGTATAGCGAAACCGCATTTACGTCAAGAAGTTCCCAGCGATAGTTGCAGAGCGTGTCATGATCATGCTAAACCCCTAGAACACATGCTATCCGGGTGTCTCACTCAAGCGGGAACGACGTATTTCTACTTTCATAATGCGGCCCTGAGAGTGCTTTATTACCATCTTTGTCGCTTTTATGGGGTTGGCTGCAATCTGTCCTGGCGCACACTCCGAAGAAGATAGAGTTAATTGTCCAAAACGAGAAGTGCCAAATTTTCTGAAACTACGATTTTCGGACAGCAGTCTCCATCGCGCAGTCGAGGCCTGACATTGTTCTCGAGGACTTCGAGAAACGAACTATATTCGTGATCAAATTCTTAGCTCTGCTCGACTACAACATCACTGCCAAGGAGAAGGAAAAGGAGGAAAGATATCAAGAACTTAAAAGGGAGCTGCAGCCCCTTTGCAAATCATCTCGTGTAGAGTAGAACCGGTACGGCAAGCATGCTAGTCGCAGATACCTTGTTCAACGCCAATAGATTTGAAGACCAAATCTGTCGAAGAAGATGCTTTTATCTGTTCCGGAGACACTCCTTTATAGATGTTACGTCCTGAATGCGGATTTGAGGCACGCCCAGGTATGAATAGGTCTCTCCAGTGTCAAGTTTACCAGATGTTATGTAGGCAATCACAAATTGAACACAGGACGCATTCTGTCTTGCCCATTCGGTCTTCTTGTTCAACTGACGCAAGCCTCTTTTGGTGTTTTGATACGTCGTCGGCTTTAGCCTTCGATTTGAATCAGCCAAAGCTCTTGCCGCACCATAAACTAAAAAATTGATGTTCCAGAGGTCGGACTCCTCCGAGATATCTTCACGAAGGGAGGCATCCATTTCAGCCAGAGCTTCGGGCTTAGGAAGAACATGAATGTTAATGTACCTTCTTGTCCTTAAATCGCGATTACCTCTCTACGATCATCTCTACCAGCTTTCCGCGATTGGTTTTAATGTCGCATCGTCATCTTCATCTGCATCTTGTTCATGCAGCGGTTGGGGAAGCGCCTCGCGAACATATCCATTTTTCGACAGGTAGGCAGCTTGATTTCGGAATGACTTCGGAAAGGGATCGTCCATCATTGTAGAGCCCCGCATGCAAGGATAAGGCTGCATACTCTGAGAGGTTGCCCGGTATCTCAGAGTCAGCGTTTAGGACACCTCACCCAGGTGCCATTCAGCTTTTTGGCATGGTTGTTACGCCTCCGCTTGGCAGTTAATTCCTTCGGAACCATCCCTGGTCAATTGTCCGTGACTGCTTATTAACTATTGTGACCATATTCATCAGAAACCCTTGGCACAGGGACCCTTTATCCGCAACCTGAGGACGCGTCCGGTAGCTTTGTCATAGGCCCTTGGGTTCGATGCCAAAGGAATCGAAACCGAAATTTACTGGGAGTCAGTTTTATTTTCATAGATGGCGATTGCTCTCAGGGGGACCCTGCGGTGGTTGCTTAATCCGTTTTTTCAAATTATATATAGTTAAAATTTTGTCATACGGACAAACGCGGGATTTAACCCGGGATAGGTGCCATTCCAGAAAATTGCACCCGCCCCCGGCGAAATCGCGGCAACATTTCAGCTGTAGCCACGTCTCATGATCGTGAGATAGGTGGTTGTAGTCTGCGATAGACCTGAGAAGACGGAGCGACACAAGGGCGAACATCTTCTGCATTTTCCCCGCAAGTGTGTCAGTATATCGTTAACACCCAGGCATGCATTGCAGGATATGAATTAGTAAAGGCTCGGCACCTGAAAAAGCACAGATGATTAGGACGACTAGCTTAACAGAATATTCTGGGTATGAGCGTCGCAACTTTCTTATAAGGCTTTAAGTGCGCGACAGAAACAATTGTCGAGAATACGTAGTTCCAGTAAATTCGGCACTTCTCGTTTTCGACAATTAACTCTACTTCGCTAGCAGTATTTGGCGGAGCATCATCAGGGCATCCTGGGTGCCGGGGTGTACATGACACACTCTGCAGCTATGATATAGAATGTCTTGGTTCTAACTTACGTTTCAAACGAAACGTGGCATTTGTATTCGAATCGAACCGGAATCTTTCTGGCTGATGGCGGAATGGCTTAGAACTATTCGGAATGTACTCGCTTTATAAGGTGGATTCAGACGGAATGAGAATTTTATTCGGAATCAACCGGAGACACTAATTCTGACTGAAAAAGAAATCATATAATCGGACGGAATCATTCGGACTGGATATAACTTACTGGATATAATTCGAAGCTATTCGAATGCAAACGAACTCGATTTTATTCCGAAACTTCCATCAGGGTAAATACTTTTCTCTTCTAGACAAGAAAAATAGAAATTATATTTTTAAATTACAACTAAGAATTTGATTCTTGAGAATTTCAGATGTTTGTAGAATATTTTATTAATTAATATTTTTTCATGATAATAATAAATACAGTAAAAACTAGCTGTAAATTCGATATTGGGTGTTTCCACTTTCTTTGTATTCACAATTGTATGGTGCTCATTATGATGAAACACATTATGCTTCCTCATTATGACTAATTGTCGAATATGTTTGCTACCTCATAGCGGAAGTAAATATAAAAAGTACACATAGATCAATCCATTCGTCTCGAATCGATAAATCTTTTCTTATTCTTGCATCAACTTTCAATTCTAGAAATATTGAAGAAAGTAGATGATGTTGAATCCTTCTTATGTTTAACGTCTGGGAATATAATAGATGATAGTGGTGACAAAAGTCAAAACGACTACTTTCAGACAAAAATAGTATAATTTATTGTGTCAAGATCATAACGGAATTAAAACGTATGACGTTTCGAAACATATACCAGTTTCCCCATCAGATTAAAATTGATCTAAAATATATAAAAAAATAAACAATAATAATAATAAATAAATTAGTTCAACAAGACAATAGAAGATCTAAAAAATTAAAAATTTGCTCACCATTAAAATTAAGTTAAAAAGGTTCAAACTGAGTTAAAAAAAGGTAAGTAGGAAATGTTGTAGTTGCTCGTTCATATTTAAATAATTTTTAAATTAATTCTTGAATGAAAAAGATGGTTGAATCCAAATTTTGAGTATAATTATCAAGAACGAGCCTGAAATAATAGCCTGAATTCTGCTAAAGAAAAAAGTTTTACTATACTAAATGGATTTTTCAAATATTGTAAATGACCAGTTTTTCCATTTTAGTAACCAATAAAAGCCCAACCATTAATTTATCGGCAAAATTTCTTCAAGTTTTCGCGTGTTAAAAAAAAGTGACATTCATTCAAACACACACACACACAGTCCATGAAGTACGCAAGAGCCTTGAGACAGTCTACTAACTGTAATAGATCAGTTCCACTAAGCGCTCAACTATCCTAGCCATTTCATGAACCGACTAACGTGCTATCCCGCACGTAGTGTAATAATGTTCAAAGAATATAATTTATAGTAATCATCACTCTACCCTAGGAAGCAAGCATGATAAATTTAAATGAATATAGTTTGAAAAATCACAATTAAAGTCTCACAATTGTTTTATTCATATTATAAAAACATAGTTCACCACGTATGGACGAAAATTTAGACAAAATATTTGATAATACATTTTAGTGTTAATAATACTTTTCACTCATAGTTCTAATGTTTAATAAAATTTCCGCTACACTCAATTCAGTCAAGAAAGCAATATCCTTTGACATTTTTAATTTTTTGAATTATAGAACGCTTTTTTATTTAAGAAATATTTAAAAGAGAGAAAGGGAATTTATTTTGAACAAAAAAAAAGCTCAATTGTTTATACAGATTCTACTAAAAAAGTCCTTCCAGTGACTTCTTACTATCATGTTTTTCGAATTAACATTAACTGTTAATTATTTGAAAAATTCCTATAAAAAAGTGCACGTTTCGTTCGTATTTCCATGAATTGTCTCATTTTTTGATGGAATCAACTCAAATTGTCTTACCAATGACTTTTTACTCTAATATTTTTCAAATTCACAGCAAATGTTAATTATTTAAACAATTTTTATTTAAAAAAATACCTATTTTCACCTCTTTTCTGTAAAGAGGATCAATTCTTTTCACGGAATCAACTAAGAATGCCTTGCCATTAACTCGTTGCTGTCATATTTTCCAAGATGACAAAAACTGTTAATTATTTAAACCATTTTTATAACTAGTCATTTTTTACCGTGTTTACTTTTGGTTTATATGAAATGTTAAATAATTAACAGGTATTGTTAATTGGAAAAATATGACAGCAAAAAGTCACTAGTAAGACATTTTCAGCCGAATCCAAAAAACAATTGAGGCTATTCGTGGAAGAATAGCAAATATGGGCATTTTTGATAATAATGACATCAAAAGTGCTGTCCAATTACAAAACAAGACCACAATGTGTCAATGGCAAGACATTCTTCGTTGATTCCTTGAAAAAAATTCATTCTATTCATTGAAAAAAGATAAAAATAGGTATTTGCTCATAAAAATTGTTCAAATAATGAACATTTGCTGTCAATTTGAAAAATATGACAGCAAAAAATAATTGATAAGACATTTACAGTTGATTCTTTAAAAAAAGGAGGCTGCCAGGAAGATCATTTACGGATCAAATCTTTAGCTTAAGACAGACCACAGAAAAAAGTTTGAAAGTAGAAAAGAAAGTTTTTTGTGCGTTTGTTGACTTAGAAAAAGCATTTGACAAGGTAAATAAAATTAAACTTAGGGAAGTCCTTAAAGAGTACGGAGTCAATGGATGGCTCCTACAAGCAAGAAATACAATATATGCAAAAAAGCAACTGTATGGGTTAATGGGAAACTGAGTGACTGGTTCAATATCATGCAAGGCGTTAAACAAGGATGCGTTATGTCCTCATGGCTATTTATCATATTTATGGACAAGACTCTAATAATGGCCCTCTTCGACGAACAAGGTGTATATCTCGAGACAGTGAGGGTACGTGGGTTAGCAAACTAAATACAAGCATGAAGAACATGGGCCTCAAAATTAACATAAATAAAACAAAAATCATAGTGTTTAAAGGAAAAGGTGAGAAAACAATATTCAACATTGTTCTAAATGATGAGAGATTAGAACAAGTTGATAAGTACATATATCTAGGTAGTCTATTCACTAGTGACGGGAAGGTAGATGGGGAGTTAGATAGGCGCATAAACGTGGGTCAGAAGGTTATCGGTAGAGCAAGGTCCATTCTCAGAAGTAAAAATATATTTAAAAAAGCTAAAATGGCAATACCTAATTCTATATTCGTACCGACTGTGTTATACGGTAGCGAGACATGGACCTGTCAAGAAAAGGATAAGAGTAAAACTAACGCGATTGGCATGAAACCTTTGCGCACAATATGCGGGAAAACACTGATGGACAAAGTGAGAAGTGAAATAATCCTCAAAGAATGTGGCGCAAAAGAGACAATACTTGGCACATGGGAAAGGAATGTTAAGATGGTACGAACATGTTGAATGAATGAAAGATGAACGTCTAACGAAACAAGGGTATAAAGGAAAAGTAAATGGCAGTATGCCCAGAGGCAGACCGCAGAAAGAATGGTTAGAATGTGTGAATGGGACCTTTATCCGACAAGAGATAAGAAGCCATAGAAACAGGAGAGCTTGCGTGAAAAAAAGAATGGACATGAAGAAAGCTAGAGAAGTATGCCAGGACAGAAAATTGTGGCGACAAATAGTTTATAAAAAGAATGTCAGTAGAGTGAATGACTCCTGAAACAAAAGACATTGGATACTCATGGGCCCGAGTGGGGAATCTCACATAACAACTTTGTGAGTCTCTTCACATGGGGTGATCGCTAGAGAGATTGATCAGCAACCTGGGTCGGAGCAGTGTGGCGGAACGAACGTGTTATTAAAAAAAAACAGGAAAATTCTAGATCAATCTAAAAAAAAATCTATACCTCCTTCCCAACACTACTATTTTGCAATCGAGCGAGTCACGCCTACCTCGAAATGGCTTAATGGTATAATAATAATAATGGGAAAAAGATCGAAATGTGCATTTGCTTAAAAATAACTAAAAAAGAAACAATTTAAATTACAAAATATGACAACAGAGAGTTATTGAAAAGACATTCTCAGTTTATTTTGCGAAAAGAAATAAGCATATTCATTCATACATTGTCAAACAGTATATTCGTTTACTAATATAGTTTTAAAAATGCAGAAAAGCAGCTATTTTGATCTAATCGTCATCGTACATCAAGTTCACTCATATTTCATATAAACGCTATGAAGTTTAACAACTAATCATTACAAATAACGAAAAAATTACACTTGTTCATAACGTTATAAACCATTTTTTTCTTGCTCCAACACAATATTAATTATTTAATTATAGTTATAGTACTGTAGCTGATTTAAGCCCTGCTTGATTGAATGTAAGCATCTGTAGAGTAGTGGCAAACATTAGAAACTTATAAAAAAAACAGAACATTTAATTTGTTATCAAATAAGAAAAGATGCTCTGTAAAATAAAAAATGTGCAATCACACGTTATACCTAGAAGCCTTAGGGTGATTTTGAAAAAAAATACATCAAAATCCATTGAAAATGGCACGGTCGAGCGATTTTTGTCCAAAAAAGTGCTTTCGGCACCATTAAGGGGG
>CAKNWW010262568.1:0-21205 GCA_932074435.1 Andricus kollari | reverse complement strand
TAAGGAAAAATACAATCTTTGATCATAAATACAACAATCATTTTCAGCTTCTTCTTGCAAGTTATATTCCTTAATTTGAGTTGAAAATTCATCTCTTCGGTTCAAATTTTTCTAAACTGGGAATTTAATTATACAATTTTTGGTTGAAAATTTATCGTTTTAATTTGAAAATTCATGTATTTTGTTGGAAATTCGTCTTTTTTATCAAAAATTAATCGTCTTGGTTGAAAATCAATCTTTTTGATTGAATATTCAACTACTGCAGTTATAGATTCATCATTTTAATTGCAAATTTATCTTTTTGGTTTGAAATTAAATTATTCCACTAAAAGATTTATAATTTTAGTAGAACTATTTTGTTGAGAAATCTTTTTGTTTGAAAATTAATTTGTTTGAAACTAAAAATTTAACTATTTCATTCTTGGTTGAAAATTGATATTTTTTGGATGAAAATTCAACTATTTGGTTAAAAATTGATATCTCTTATTTAAAAATGAAAGTATTTGTTTAAAAATGTATATACTTTGTGGAAAATTTGTATTTTCTTGTTGTTGTTATCGGTTGACAAAAGACTCGCGGGCTTTCGTGCAATCTCACTCACGTGTAGCTGCGTATTGCCGACCGGCATGCGCTGTAGTCTGCACAACTGTATTGTACAGTCTACAAATATCAGTCATATGTACCGCGCATGCGTCAAAAGAGAGAGACCGGAGAGTGTCGCCGCTTGGACCAAAAGCGCGTGCGCGCACTTCGTGAAAGTATACTTTTCCGGCGGCCGGCCAGCAAAATACCCCCTCCGACAAACGAGAACTTCGCGTCCCCCAAACAGGCCGAGATTGATATGAAAACCGTCCGGTTTTGCATAAAATCAATTTGCTCTATTATATGAGATGTATGCCAATTTTCAATCTTCATATTATTATGGAAAAGAAAGAGACTACTACTAAAGAAAGAGACCTTCAAGAAATATGCTCTACTAATCGTTATTGATTGCTCAAAACAAAATGAGTTTCTTAAACAGGCTTCAGTGGATGTGCGATTAGAATTTGAATCAAGTACCAATTTTCCCGCTAACTTAGCAGCCTATTGCGTAATTTTACACGATCGCATTTTCCAATACCAACCAATCAGTAGTATGGTGAAGAAGCTGTGAGGTGGTGGGGGTAATGCTGAATGGAGGGGTAAGAGTGTCAGCAAGGTATAAAAGAGCTGATTCTTGCTAGAAAAAACATTTTCAGTCAAGATGGACCACGTTATAGATGTTCAAGACTTCATGCGATCAATACAATGACTTTGTCTTCAAGAAGTTGGCCATTCTCCCCCTCCAGTATGATGCTCAACCACTAGTCTTTCTCTTCGAACCACCCTGCAGTTGAGGTTCATTACCTGGACGATACTAGAGTGAAAATCTATGGCTGGTCTACAATTACCATGGAATAAACTGGACTGCTGGTGAGGTACCCTATGAAGAATTAAGACATATACTTCGAGAAATATTAGCACGTGCACGTACAGTATATCTAAAAGGTTTAGAAAATAAAACACGGATAAAAAATATGTATGCAATGAACAAAATCTGGAGGATTTTAGCTGCCCTTCTAAACAAAGAACATCAATTAAAATCATGTATGACTGTATGCTCACACCATACTCAACACATTGATCATTGTGCAGTTAATAACGTCCTGATTATGAGAAAATGGATTTTGAATAAACCGGCAATGACAAATGTATCGAGAAGTGTAGATGAAGTTGACCACATTACACTTACAGATTTTTATAATCAATGTGAACTCTATATTTAAAAAAATTAGGTGAAGATTTATTGTAAAACCAGATTAAGTATTTTCGATGAATAAATGTTATGAAATGGAAATAAATATGTGAATATACTTCCTATCAGTTTACTATAGCATCAGTATTAAAATGAGCATTGACGTGTTTGGACATCCTCTGAACCGAGCTGTTTCAGCAAGTCACGGACCTGCTGGAGCTCCTGGCGTTGGTTTAAAGGTTACTTCAGATGGTAATTACGATCTTGATAAAAAAAAGACTCTGTAACGTTGATGAAGTTGAAGACCAATATGATGCAGTCTATTTTTGACTTGTACAGCGTATTGTTCAAAGCGAAATACGAGCTCTATATCAAGTTACATCATATATACGTAATGAAATTGGTAACAATCATGCTATGATGCAAATTTTTGAAGAAAGGATCAACGATAGAATTAAGAATCTACAAATCGATACAGAACTAGAGTTATCACTTCGCAACGCTGAACTCATTGCTCAATTGGATGCACGCCTGAACGCACTAGAAAATGGACGCAAAGAAACTGACAGTAGTCACAGAGCTGAATAAACCTGCAAGAAGGAATTATTCACGGTGCCGTGTGATAATGCGTGGCATTGCTGATAGAGGAGCTTAATTTCAAAAGGGAACAAATCCATTTTTTTTAACGTTTTTTTTTACGTTTTCTACATCTCTTAGATGAACTGCATCGAACCATCCATTCCTTTCTAGTAAAAATACAACGTTTTCCACACTATTTTAAGTATGTAAGCTAGTATTTCCATCAGAAGGTAACAAATCCGTTTCCCTACATTTTGTTGAAAACAATTTTGATCAAAGTGGAACAAATCTAATTATTTTGGTAGGTCGAATGATGGTGTTTTCTCTGAAGGGAACATCTCCAAAATTCAAACCAACAGATAATTTTTCCACTTAATAGTTTTCATGAAGGCTGCTAGAATGTGTTCTGTTTCCGATTACCATATTTGATTGAGTTTATTTAAGAACAAAAAGAGCGCGAGCGCGACCCTCTTCGGCTCATGCGTTTTAGAATAAGCCATCGGCATGTAGAAATGGACTGAAAAATAAAGAAGTTACATTTATTTGATTAAATATTTTTCATAAAACTAAATAGATCGTTTTTAAAACACACTTTGACATTTTATTTATAGACACATAATACGTAAGAAACATTTGTCGTAATTTAAGGTTAAGTTCTTTATTATTTTTTGACAAATGTAACACTTTACTTAACTATAAAAAATTAAATTTCTATTTAAATTTTGTAAGCGTCGACAAAAAATGCACGTAATTAGTGTCAATTTTAATTATTTTATTTTAAATTGAAACATTTATCATAGAACCCATCAACATAACAGATATGGACTGGACTGATAATAGAAAACTACAACCCTGAGCTCCGTCACGTCAATCCGTTCTCCACTAATCACTTTCAAGCATAAAGAGATAGGGATCCCTCCACTCTTTCTTTTCTCTCTTGCACCTTGTTTTGCGTTTCCTGCATTGGGTTAGCAATCCATTTTCTATAATGTTGATAGAATAAGATAGGTTAGCGATCTTCAAGTTTTTTCGTCGCTGTTTCGTGTTTTTGAGCTTCCGACAATTTGCTGTAGAAATGGAGGGTGCCGTCGGCGACCTAAACAGTGGCTCACGAAAAATAAAATGCGTTTTCGAGATGGTTCTTCCGTCGCGAAGTGATGAAAAGTACAATGATCCTGACCCGTATCTCAAGAACCTAAAAAGAACTGGTAGGCCTTGTACCCACGATTCTAAGAATTTAAAGTGCAGTTTGGTAACTTGGAAGGATATTGCTGAGAATCGTTTCAAGGTTTACAAAAACTCACAGAAGTTGAAACAGGATACTGCTCTCATGGCACATATCTCAGCACATATCTGTTGTCAAAACGAAAATATTTATCTGTGAAATACTTCATGATGACCAATCCCAAGATGGAAATGGTTCCAGTTTGCAAAAAAATTTTTTGTTTCGCTCTCTCAGTTTCCAGCAAACGAGTACTGACGATTGGAAAATCTATCCAACGTGTGGTGTTACCCAAAGAAAATCGTGGTGGGGATAGAAAATCCAAATTAAGCGAATAAAAAAGGAAGGCAGTGAAGGATTTCATTTCAAAACTTCCGTGTCAGGAATTACATTATGGCAGGGAGAAAAGTCGTCACGTGTATCTGTCTGCTGAACTTTCCATTAGAAAGCTATTCAGATTCTATAATGGTTCAGCGGCTCCCGGTCTTGAGGTTGAATTTTCATTTTTGTACAAAATCTTTGTGAATGACTTTAACATTGGTGTTTCATCGCCTGCAACAGATGCATGTGCAACATGCTCCCGGTTGAAAGCGGAGTTGAAGCGTGCCAAGGAGGTAAAGCAGGCTGTTAAATGCAATGCACTAATTACTCAGAGTAGACTTCATCAATTGAGAGCCAACGCTTTCTACGAAATCATGAAGGAGGCTAAAAATTTGGACAATGTCGAAGTAATTGTTTTTGATCTTCAACAGGTCCTTCCACTGCCGAAGACTCCCATAGGGGATGCGTTCTACAGAAGTCAAATTGCATTCTATACGTTCAGCTGTGTCCCACCTGATTCGAGGAACCCGACCTTTTACACCTGGACCGAAGCGCAGAGTGGGAGAGGGGCAATAGAGATAGGCTCAGCCTTATTCCACCATTTGCGTAACCAAAATTTTAGTAGGGTTCAGAAGCTCTGTTTGTTTTGCGACGGTTGTTCTGGGCAAAGTAAAAACGCCCACATCGTCCACCTTGTTTCATTTTGGATGAAAAAACATTCCCCTGAACACGTGAAGTCGGTGATGATTACGTTCCCCGTCCGAGGCCACTCTTTCCTACCTGCTGACCGAGCATTCGGTAGGGTTGAAAAAGAATTGAAAAAAAGAGCAGAAATAAATACATGCGAAGGCTACGCAGAGACGTATTCACAGATCGGAGAGGTAAAAAAAGTCGGCATCGATTGGGAAGTATTCAATATCAAGGACCTAGGTTTTTATTATAACGAACTACCTGGCATAAGACAAGCAAAAAAGTTTGAAATTAGAAAATTCCCAAAAAGAGGTGGAGGTTTTTCCACCAGAGTAAGGTGTCAAAGTCATTACAGATTCGAGAATGACTCGAAGGTCTTCCGTTCAATCGTCAAAAGAGGGAAGAATGAAGATGACGTCAGGCTTGGTCAACCCCTGCCTTTGATTCGGAACATCTCATCTGAAAAGAAGAAAGATATTCTTCATCTGCTGACAGCCCATTATGGAAATGATTGGACCAATGACCCTGTCTTGAAATGGTTTAAGCATATTTTGTTTGGAGAAGATCGTGAGTACCAAGAAAGGCATATTCACGACGAGGACCATGAACACGATGATGGCGAATTATGTGCCTAGATGAGGAAGATGTTGCCTTCCACGTGTGACTTCCATGAAGATAAACCTAGTCTGAGATATTAAGTTAAACGCTTTTTAATTTTTTTAAATAGGTATTGTCTTGAGAATTTCAACTATTTTCGTTTCTTATGTTCCTTAAATAAAATAGTTTTTTCTATAATTTGCGAAAAAAAGCCAGTTTTACCAACCTGTTTTTGGTGTAAAAAGTGACCGATTTTTGGTCGATGACGTGACGCATGCGCAGTGTAGACCTTTCCGGGCAACAGTGAAAAAAGTGAACGGACGCAGTGAGAAAAGTAAATGAATGCAGTGACAAAAGTGAGGCTAAGTGAAAAAAGTAAATGAAGTGCAAACTACTTCGTGTTACTCCGTGTGTGTTCGTACTGCCTCGGATGAGCTCGTGCACAGGCAACTTCATTATATTTTCCGACTCTCGTTCCTAACCTAAATTAATTTCCAAAAAGTGGTTGATTGTCAATGGTTTAATCGCTTCTATGGATATGGACGAAATTGCTTGGCAAAAGCAAAAAAATTCCGTCAGTTTCTTCGAAAATACTGTGCTTGGTTTTTTCGTGAAAAATCGGAAATTTGGTTATTGGCATTCTAACCAAAAATTCTTACCAGCTTATTGTTACGGCCATATTATTGCAATGGTTTTGATAATTGCCATTGTTCGTGTTGCGTCAATCGACTAAAAATCGCCCTCTTTTTACACAAATACAGGTGAACAAAAACTAGCACTTTTTACACAAATTATAGAAAAAGTATCGTGTCCCACACATTGAAAAAGCGACGATATTTATTATTTGACATTTTTAATATTGGGTACAAACTTTCTTAAATGCCTTAAACCATTTTACGAAACGAAATATGAGTTTTGTTTAAAAATCGTTGAAAGCAAATTTGATGTTTTTATCAAAGTAGCACAAATCCACGAGTCTGCACCAAAACGGCACATATCCAAAATAACAAGGGCGGTATCTCCTGAAGGTTTTGACCTGACCAATTCATATTTGGGGGCATCATTTTCAGTGCCTACCTACTCAATATTATAACGAAAAATCAAGGAAAAAAAATTTGCTTGTACTGTAATTTGTTTTTTTTTGGCTCCTGAAAAATTTTCTAAAATGCATATGTACCCTTTTGAAATTAAGCTCCTCCTGGCAGGCTGATTCGGTTGAAATGATCCCATATTCCCAAGTGAATAAAGGTTTCAAGTACTTGCTTGAAGTCCAAGAGCTGGTGACGTTTTTCGTGAAGTGGGAGTATAAGTACTAGTTTGTGGCGAATATATCTGAGAAATGACCCTTCTTTCAAAACCCATAAATGCCAGACGCCCTGCCTGGTGCGTTTGGGTACCTGAGCCAGGTGAAAAAATTGGAAATTCGCAGTTACAGTATAAGAGCTAATTTTCTTCTAGGATTGATGCCCCAAGAAAATTTCGCAGTTCGCCAAGCAACAAATTTCAAAACTACTAGAAATTTCAAGTTCTAATATTTCAAAACTGGGCTTCACTGCAAATCTATTTATGAATTCTAATTTTATCAATTCACCAAAATAATATTCGATATTACCCTATGTGACCGTCCGCGAAGAAAGGGACCTAACGCGGAAAAAATATATTTTTAATGTTTTATATTAATCGATAGTTTTTCCATTGCTCTTTCATAATAATAAATATTATTCCTAGCTCAAAAAATTCGAAAGGTTATTATACTGCAAAGTGAGGCCCTCTTATGGAGGTCCTGTATAGGATCACCTTTTCAATCTCCCCTCCTGTAAAATGCGCCCGAAGATTTCTTTAGTCACAAAATAAAACATAAGCGAATGGAAGAAATTTGTAAATAATTATTTTTTTAATTATGTCCTAAAAATGTTTGTCAGGATGAAAAATACTTTTAAAGTCATTGGAAAAAAAGAACAATACTCAGGAAAAACTGGAGAGCGCATCTTATTTTCTTATATTGTTTTTTATTTCCTTTTGCAATAAATTTCTTCGATATTTGACACAATTTTTCAATTGTGAGAGTACTCAAAAATTCAGTAAGTAGGAATAATGTCCATTCCATGAATTTTCTATAAGAATTCAGGTGATATTGTTGAGCGGGGGGCGGGGGCAATAGCATTGTTTTTAGTTTTGTACCTACCTGAAATTAATCCACCACCTGTTTCATTGTGAGAGTAATAAAAGTCGTGGGGAAATATCTCACTTTGGCACGATCCGAGAAACGCTCGAACGTTGGCGGAAGCAAGGGAAATCCCCCGATTAGAAATTGGCACGTGCCAGATATCGTAGTAATCAGTGCCGTAGCTTTAGTTATATTTAACTTGCGTAAAAATGCATTCCTGTACTTACAATTTATAAACAAATGTAAGCACTTTCCACTTTCTAAATTGTAAATGTGATAAATTTGGAAAATTGTTTTGGTGTATTGATAAATTTGTAATTTATATTTTTAAATTGTAAGCGTGGAAAAATTTGTAATATCAAAAATAAGAGTTGGCTGACGCAAGAAACTTTGAATTTATAATTAAATTTGTAGATGGCATAATTTGGAAATTTCAGAATTCGAAATTGACGGTTTTGGAATTTATTGCTGGGTGACTTGATAAATTTATAATTCCAAAATTATAATTTTAGTATTTTCAAAATATAATTTCAAACTGAATAAGTTAAAATATTTACATAAAATCGTAAAATGTACAAATTCTGATTTTAGACCAGAAACAAATTTATAACACATATATTAACAGTTTATTTTCTTTGACTTCCAAAGAATAACTTATATTTCACAAAACATTTAATTTTAGAAGAAATTTGTTGAAAAAGTAATTCAAAATAATTTTTTATAATGTTTTTATTATTTTTTATGTATTTTCAAAATATCCAATTTTGAATTGCGCGCCAAGTAAGGCCAACCAGTGCGCGGCCCGAACACAAGCGCAGAAGCAAAAGGCGCCCACGTTGGCATTACTGATTTCATACTCTTCAGAGCATCGGAGATTCGGAATACGATTTCGACAGGTGGTCTGAATGCTTGTTTGCTTGGCTGCTTACAAATACAGTCTTATGGTCTTCACATACACATAGCACATCTTAAATTGGTACCCACATCTCTCCATTTCGCGACGTATTTCGCAAAATCTACGTTCACCATCATCAAGTCGTGGGTCTTCGAATACAAGACAGCTCCAGCGATTGCTTCTGTGATGTCAGAATTGTGTGTAAAAAAATTAATTTTCAAAC
This sequence comes from Andricus kollari, assembly GCA_932074435.1. Classification (NCBI taxonomy): domain Eukaryota; kingdom Metazoa; phylum Arthropoda; class Insecta; order Hymenoptera; family Cynipidae; genus Andricus; species Andricus kollari. The sequence continues at coordinate 12,737 of CAKNWW010262568.1, read as the reverse complement.
GGTTCTCGCCGTTTAAATGCTGTCTTCTGCTATCTGCAGATTGCTCACTTTCAAAAAATGTATAATTTCATATAAAATAATAATTTCCTCAGCAAAAGGCTTCATTTCTATACATTTTATTGATCCGAGGACCAATAAGCGTGGGAAAAGCTTGCATTTTTGACTTGATTGGAAATGTGGGTTAAGGCGTTGGGCGCCAATTGTGGCCTACTGCCCGGAAATTGGCCACGAGTAAGGGGAGTTGGGAGGAAGTAGGAAGCTGAGTATAAGGTAGAATCAGTCACAAGTCATGGATTCGGTTAATCATGGATTTATTTAACCGCTTACAGAGTCCGGGTAAATAAAGGCTAGTGAGTCGAAAACCGAAGAGACATCCGGGTTGTTGAACTGGAAGAGCTGGTATTCCTGATCGGTTAATCCACTGTATTCCTTGAGTGTTTGTCACAGGCACTCACGGGCTCAATTGTACAGGGTGAGGTATCGAAATTGTCACTTACACGATGAGAAAGAGTTCTAATCACTGGCGCGTAATAGCGAGAACTGGCGATCTGTCTCGACAACCTGCTAGCCTAGCTTTGGGATTTGTCGACCCCGATCGCCCAAATTCGGGCCTCACCCCTTCCGAACTAGATCAGTGCCGGAAGGAGGAAGGGCCCTGCTGTAACTTCACGTTTCACATTTAATAGATTTTGTATAAAATGTGTTAAAATTGAATGTTCCATTACCATTAATTCACAACAGATGCTTTTTGGTAATTGTTTCAACAATTTTTATAAACAAATTCACACTTTGGCGAAATTTCAATGAATAGGCTCAACTTTTGTTTACGGAATCAACGAGGTATGCCTTTCCGATGACTCTTTACTATGAAACTTTGCAAATGGACAACAATTATTCATTATTTAAGCAATTTTTATAAACAAATGCATTTTATGTCCATTTTTTGTCCGATTAACAACTTCGATTAGTTCTCAATCCAATGGACTCACGTAGTATTCAAAAGCAGTGATTTAACTTCTGGAAGCAGTGATCTCTGGAAGCAGTGACCGAGAGTGCAGATCTGTTTGTAAAAGAACATGATTGGTTTTTCATGCCACCATCAGTGCATAAGATTCTGATTCATGGAGCAAATATCATTGATTCTATTGTCATACCAATTGGTCAGTTATCTGAAGAGGCTCAAGAAGCGCAAAAAAATACCTCAAAAGAGGATCAGAAAATAATACAAGAAAATCATCTCCAACCAAGATGCACGAAGACTTGTTGCACTTTTTGTTGTGTTCTGCTGATCTTCATTTCAGAAGCTTGAAATATCAGTTTCCCCAAATTGAGAGATCACTGATTCCAGGAGCTAATGCACTGCTTTTCAATACTACGTGAGTTTATTCGATTAAGAAACAATCGCAGTTGTCAATCAGCAAAAAATGGACACAAAATGCATTTATTTATCAAAATTGTTTAAATAATGAATAACTGATGTTAATTTGCAAAGTACTATATCAAAGAGTAATCGGAAAGACATCCTTAGTTGATTCCGTATACAAAAATTGATCCCATTCATTGTAACTGTGAACTTTTTTATGAGAATTGTTTAAGTAATGAATAATAATTGTTGGCAGTTCGCAAAGCATCATAGCAAAGAGTCAACGAAAAGACATCCTCAGTTGATTCCGTAAACAAAAATTGAGCCTATTCATTGAAAAATCGCCAAACTGTGACTTTGTTTATAAAAAATTGTTTAAACAATTACCAAAAAGCACCTGTTTTTAATTAACGGTAATGGAACATTCATTTCTCTCACATTGTATACAAAGTCTATTAATTTAAATGAGCACCCTTAAGGGTGTTGGTTAAATGCGACTTGGCATTTTTTTTATATAGGTACGGCACTGACTCAATATATATTTTTTCCCAAGTATTTGAGAACGAAAGAAAGAAAACTTGTCAAATATCCGGGGTTTTGCGAGATCCTCGGATCAATAAAATTTAGAGGAATGAAGCCTTTTGTTAAGGCAATCATTATTTTTACGCGAATTATATATTTTTCGAAAGGGAGAAATCTTTGGATAGCAGAATACAGCATTTGAACGGCGAGAACCGTTGCAAATTTATTTTTTACTCACAGTTCGGACATCATAGAAGCATTTTTAGACGTCATCATACATCCGAAGACCCACAAGTTGATGATGGTGAACCTCAATTTTGCGAAATATGTCGCGAAATGGAGAAAACTAGGTACAAAATTGAGATGTCCTGTGTTTTTGATGAAGACCATAAGACTGTAGTTGTAAGCAGCAAAGCAAACCATTTTTGCCACATTTTGCTAATATCTTCGTAAAAACTAATTTTTTCTATATATGTGTAATGGAAAAATAGTTTTTATGTTTTAAGAACTATTTAATGACCTAATATAATATAAATATAAAAATACCTAATTGCCACTCGCGATATCGAGGCGTCCTTCCTTATCGACCGCGAGTCCAGGCTTCGAGTCACAGAGGCAGTTTTCAATTGAGAAATAAAAATAAAAAATGTGAATAAAATTGACTACAACATATTGAAATAGTTGTTTTAATTTTTTCCGGTACCTTAGAATAATAAAAAAAGGCCCTAAAATGCCTAAAAAAAGGAAAAGGCCTTCACTACATTAATATATTGAAATAGTTTTTGCAGGAAATGTGAACGCTTGCCAGTTCTGTAATATTGGAATTATCAGTGCGGAAAATGTTGTAATATCGCAATTTATAGTTGGGCGACTTGATAAACTTTGAATTCATAAATAAATTTGCAGAGGGCCTAATTTGGAAATTTCAGAATTCGAAATTGATGGTTTTGAAATTTATTTCTGGCCGACTTGATAAATTTATAATTCATAAAGAAAAGTGGACAATTGCCAGTTTTGTAATGTTGGAATTATCAATGTGTAAAATTTTGTAATAGTGTAATTTCTGGTTGGGCGACTTGATAAACATGGAATTTATAAATAAATTTGCAGACGGCCTCATTTGAAAATTTCAGAATTCGAAATTGATTGTTTTTGAATTTATTGCTTGGTGACTTGATAATTTTTTTACTTACAAAGAAAAGTGGACACTTTCCAGTTTTGTAATGTTGGAATTATCAATGTGGAAAATTTTGTAATATCAAAAATAACAGTTGGGCGACTTATTTATAAATTAAAAAGCCTGATTCGAACAAATTAATGATGGAAAATGGCGAGGAAGTGAGTATCATTGGCCAAGTACTCATTCCTGTCAAAATAGGCCATGTTTAGACATGCTTAGAAAATTAGGATTAAAAATGGATTACGAAGTTAACAACTGGTGGCTTCCGGAATTTCCTGAGATTCGATATACGATCGAAACTCATCCGAAAGAAAATTCGGAAACAATTAAAATAAATATATTAGGAGAAAAGGACATTAGAAAAAAGAGACATGAGACAGGAACACAAACAGGCTGGTCAAGCGTAGAAAGAGACACGAGATCACGAAAGAATAGGCAGAATGAAAGAAATGAGAAACATATAAAGAAGAAAGAGAAAGGGATAATAAAGAAAGAGTATAAGAATAGTAACGAAGAGAAGGAGAATGAAAAGAGTAAGAATATTAGTTTAGGCAACACTGTTACGTTGCGTAATAGTAGAGAGGGGATAGCCGAAAGTACGGTAGACATCGGGAAATCGGTACCTCAGTTTTTCAAGGATAAATCAAACCCAAAACAAAACTTTCCCCCCACTCACATAGCGAGTAGCGAGAATGCAATGCAAGCACGTATACCACAGTTGATGGAAATTAAAGTACAGAATAGATTCCATTCCAAGGAAACGCTGGACTCTGACGAAAATAAAGACGACACGCGAGGGAAAAGGAATTTCAAAAACTTTAATACAAATATTTTGACAAGAAATAAAATAAAATCCAGGGGTTCTTAATCAATGGTAGAGATTATCCAATCACATAATAAAATGACTTGGATCAATTTAAAAAACAATGCGATTATAAATAATAACGTCATAGGAAAACCAATAATATCTAGGGAACCAATACCTTTTGCATCAGAAATATGCAAAGGTATTATGGAACTTTCGGAAAGTGATCAGGAAAAAATGAACAGATTATTAAAGGAAAAAATACCGGAAATGGGCAAAAAATTAAAAGCATCAAATTTGACGGAACATAAAATGGACGTTTAAGGAGATAACCCTATCAAACAAAGATATTATCATGTTTTCCCTAAAATAAAAGAGATCATGTGCGAAGAAATCGATAGAATGTTACAGGAAGGAATTATAGAAACATGTAGTAGTGATTGGTCAAACCCAGTAGTAATGATCAAAAAGCCTAATGGCCTAATGCCTTTTGGCTTATGTAACGCACTGGCAACATTCTAACGCCTGATGGGCAAAATAATCATTTCAGATTTAAAACCAAACGTTTTTTGTTATTTGGATGATATAGTAATAGCTTGGGAAACGTTTGAAGAACCCATGCATTATTTGAACTTAGTTTTGGATAAATTAAATGAAGCAAGTTTAGCAATCAGTCCAGATAAGTGCGAATTTGGTTGTTCTGAAATTAAATATCTAGGATTCGCTGTAAATAATAAAGGCCTACAAATTGATGATGATAAAATAAAACCAATTTTAGAGTTCCCACGACCAAAAACAATTAAACAATTACAGCGTTTGATAGGAATGGATTCTCGGTACAGGCGATTTATCCCACATTTTTCGGAATTAATAGAACCCTTAAATAGATTATTGAAAGAAGGTAAAAAATGGGAATGGACAGACGAACAGGAAAAAGCTTTGGAAACGATAAAGGTGTTGTTGACGACAGCACCTATCCTGGCTTGCCCTGATTTTAGACATTCTTTCCAAATAGAAACCGATGCGAGTGATACAGGTTTGGGAGCTGTGCTCACTCAAATAATTCGAAGGGAACCAATACGTGATAGCATATGCCATTAGAAGCTTAAGTGGAGCTGAACGAAAATACTCCGCTTTCGAAAAAGAGTGCTTAGCCGTTGTGTCGGCGGTAAGAAAATGTAGGCCTTATATAGAAGGATATAAGTTTAAAGTCATAACAGATCACATAGCCTTAAAATGGCTTCACAATTTGAAAAATCCTACAGGTCGTCTAGCAAGATGGGCCCTAGAACTCATAGAATATCATTATGAAATTGTATATAGGAAGTCCGTAGCGTCTATTTCAGCAAGTAGCGTAGAAAATAAAAACAAAGATTTCATTGATGAAAATGATGAATGGTATAGCACAAAATTTAGGCAGGTGAGAAAGAAACCTGAAGAGCACGAAAAATGGCGAATTAGGGATAGGCAATTATATTTTTACAGACCCGACCCCTTAAAATCATCCTTACTACCCGAAAGTAATCCATGGAAATTAGTAATCCCCAAAAAACTTAGGAAACAAGTCTTATGCGAAGAACATGATAAGAAACAGTCTGGTCATCAGGGAATAGAAAAAACGTATGCGAGAATATCCAAAAATTACTTTTGGCCAGGAATGCACTCGGAAATTTAAAAATATATCCAAAAGGGCGAAATTTGTCTCAAAACAAAGCCCAGCAATAAAAAAAATCAGGAGCCATGGACAGTGATTGCCACTGATATCATGGGACCACTTCCTAATTCTAAATCCAGAAACAAATACATCTTAGTGTTCGTTGATTTATTTACGAAATGGGTAGACATAATTCCAATCAAGAAGGCGAACGGCCCAACGATTATGAGTGAATTTCACAAAAAAATAATTTCGAACTGGGGAACTCCCAGACTTTTGCTATCAGACAATGGTGCCGAGTTCGTTAATGAGACGATAAGGGAACTCGCCCAGGAATTTGCTATCAGACACCTGAGAACGCCGAAATACTATCGACAGGCGAATCCCACGGAGAGATGTGATAGATCAATAAAAACTACGATTAAGCCTTATTTAGATAAGGATCATAGCGAATGGGATAACAATTGTGAAGATGTACAACTCTCTCTGAATACGAGTAAACATTCTTCAACCAATTTCACTCCTGCGTTTCTAAATTTCGGTAGAGAATTAGAACCATTACAAACTTTGAAAAAAGATTTAGAAAATTCTGACCAAACAGAATTCCAAGAAACAGATAAATGGACTGATAGGTTGCGCGAATTACGAATACTTAAGGAAGAAGTGCAGAAAAATTTATATGAAGCAAATAACAAAGAAGCAACTCAATATAATTTGCATATAAGAAACTTTGAGCTTGAGATAGGCTAGTTAGTTTATAAAAGAGATAAAACTCTATCTAATAAAGACGCGAAAATAACAATAAAACTAAATAAAGATTTTGAAAGTCCTTATAAGATTATTGCGAAACTATCACCAACAGTATATGAGCTATGTAAAATTGGGGGGGAAATCGATAGTGAATTGTAATATAAATGATCTAAAAAGAATTGAACAATAATACTGACGTTACATGTACGATAGAATAAAAGGAAGAATTCAAGATAATAGACAGACTGAAAAAGACGAAAAATTTATTATTTTTACGAAGAAGAAAGTTTATTTAAGACAAATTAGGACAGAAATGTTTTTTTTTCAGGAAATGGCAGAGAGTAGGGATATACAGGAATATCGTAGTAAGGAGGAAAAAAGTATAAAACTAAAAGTTGAGGAAGACATGAAAAGGGCGATAGAAAAAAATAGAAAGAAAGTGGAGGAAGATTTGGAAAATCTTAGGATTGAAATTTTGCAGGCAACGAAATAAGTACAACTAAAAGGAAAACAGCTGGAGAAAAAGAGGACAGAGTTCTTCAATCTACAAAAATAATAAAACTTCTAAAAGAAGATGATAGGCGCCAAGAAGAGAAAGAAATAATAAAGAAGGAAGAAGAAGCGAGAATCAAGAAAGAAGAGGAGAAGATAAAGGAGAAAGAAAAAGAAGCAAATATTTAAAAAATCCTACAATTATTGAAGGCAAGCGACATACGTGAAGAAGAGGAGAAAATCAAGAAAGAAGAAGAAAAAAAGAAGTCCAATAAGGAAATTAAGAAAAAGGATTGGTTTACAGAACATGAGGAGGCAATTAAAAACAGAAGGAAAAAAGATCAAAAGTAGAATAAAAAATCAAAAGATACAAAAACAAACTACAGAGGGAAAAGGAAGAGTTAGACAAGAGACAAACAGAAGAAATACAAAAAATTGAAAAAGAAAGAATAAAGAAGACAGCCGAGCTGATGGAAGAATCAGAAGCTAAAAGAGAGGAAGCACACAGAAGACAGGAAATAGAAAAAGAATTGGAGAGACAAAACCAACAAAAAAAATAAAACTATTAACATGGGAGATGACAGACGAGGAGAAACAGGAGATAGAGAAAGAATGGAGAGATGTAAGGAATCTAAGAAAGAAAGAGGTCGAGCGTTTCATGAAAGAAAAGAAAAACGAATAAAAAGAGAAACTATTAAAATTCTTTTATAATTAAAATAAAATAAATCAATTTAATCAAGTACATTTATATACTTGAGTTTATTATGGTCCTCGATAGAATTAAGAATTTGTAGGTTAAGTAAGTTGTTTCAGATCACCAGGATTCCAGCAAGGATAGAAGAAGGCAAGAGGAGAAGGTTCAAAGATTTCTTTGGCAATTAGATTTAAGCTAAATTAGTGAAAATAGGAATAGAGTGGGCCGAACGAACGAATAAATAACAAAATTAACGTTATATTATTATTTTTCATTTTTTATTGTTTGATTATCTTTGGTTTGGACGAATAGGTCGTTTTATTTATTTGTTTAAGAGAATTGAAACCATCGAGTCTTGGAAGTGTAGATTGTGCGGTAGAGAAATACCAAAAAAGTTATATCTGTTCCATGATGAGTACTGTTGGAGCAGGGACGAGATCCGCAAGCCAGGGAATACAACACCAAATAAGGATAAGAAAAGATTTAAAAAAACAAAATGGCAGGCAATTCATTTTCGATTTTCTGAAATATTAAAAATGTACAGTCCCTGTATCGAAGAAGAAGAAAATAAGGATAGAGTAGAAGAAAATAATAACAAGGAAAGGAACATACAAGAAGAAATAGATATTGACAGGGAGAGAGGTCTGAGCTCAGAAGATGACGACCTGTTAATTCTGGACGTAGATGAACAGGAACTCTTACTGAGTCCAGAGAAAGGCCATTAAGGGCATGTACCCCGTCCCGCACTTGGGGAGGGGGTGTAACGTGAAGTTACAGTAGAGTCCTTCCTCCTTCCGGCACTGATCTAGTTAGGAAGGGGTGAGGCCCGCATTCGGGCGATCGGGGTCGAAAAATCCCGAAAGGGGATATATTGTGGTAGGCCACAATTGCAATGAGCTAAACATTGCCAATCCCAAAAAATGACTTTTCTTCATTAATTCGTTTATAACACAATAAAAATTTTTTTAAATCATTTTCCCACTGGAAATTATTCCCATATAGTTGTAACACTGTTTTAAGATCTTCTTTGATCAATCTGAATGTCATAAAAGAAATGGAACTTGGGAAAAGTTAAAAAAAAATCAACATTGTTGTTAAATAACAAATTTTTAAACAATTTAAAAAAATCTAATCACACAAATATTTTCAAATTTTCAAAAGCTTTTATTTAAAAAGAGCTTTAAATTAAAGGAATAGTGTAGGCTAAAAATTGATTTGTCCACGGGTACTTTTTTTGCCCCACTGTGCGGCGGTAGTTTTCCCAGTACTGGTTGAAAGTTGGATATACCACCGGAGCAGTACTATGTCAGTGGTACAAAAGTCCAGGTTTAAAAATATTTTTTTCTTCTCTTGTGTTATTGTAAAAAGTCGTTAAAATGGTCTGAAATGCCATATAACAAAATATGAAAGTATTTAAAAAAATGTTGTTTTAAAAAAGTTTCGAAGTTCATGAAGAAATTGCTAAGTTTCATAAAAACTTGCTCACTGTCCCGATACAGTAGAGTGGAGAAGATCTCGAAATACATAAAGGCAGGGAGAATCCAAAACAGTTTTGAATTTTGTATAAAAAAATCCATTCTTATCACCAGACTGCCGATTGAAAGCTCTAGCAATTCACTTTGCACATAATATTATTGTCGATGGAGAGCACTTCCTTATCACCTGTACATCTTCTTACTATTAAAACTTATCGAATAAATAAGAAGGAATATTATAGAATATTACGCGCCAAGGGGAGAAACTGCATTCTCGCCTTGACATATATACTTTTTTTCATAAAAAACCTGCTGAAATTTCGACTAATAGAACTGAAAAAGCCTTGAAACGCATTAAACTACATAACAGCTTGTAGACCGTTCACGGATAGGTTCCAAAAGTTCGCCCACGGACTGAGGATCTACCATCACACATCGCACCTCTTTAGCGGTATCCCTCTTTCTGTCAAAAATCCGCCCAAGCCCGTGGAGGTCGAGACATTCTGGAGATAAATTTACAAGGTTAGACACACATTGAAGGAAGACACTAAGGATATCATCCGCTTTAATGAGCTAAGTGACAACCTCATAACATCTGATGAGCAATTTTCATCAATCACGGCTGAAGAGGTGAAGGTATCACTTAGGGGCACAAAGAACTTATTCGCTGCAGGACCAGATTGTACCAAGAACTTCTGGTAGAAAAAGTTTACTTCTATACACCAACATCTGGCCCGCATCTCGACCAATCTACAGGCCAATAACTTATCTGAACACGCTGTACAAGATCATTACAGCTGTCCTGAACGACATGATTGTTCGGAGAATTGAGCCTGTGCGGAGAGAGATTTACGAACAAAATAGCTTGAAAAAAGGTGTATCAGCCTGCCGAGATAAGCTGCTAATTGATAGGTGCGTCTGCAAAGACTCAGCAGTACACCAGCGCTGCCAGTCGATGGCCTGGATTCACTACCAACAAGCTTTCGATTCAACCTCTCATAGACTTACCATCTGTCTGCTGGAAGGCTTGAAGGTTCACACACATAGCGAGATGCATAGAGATTAATACCCCTTTGAAAAACTAGATTCAACAGAAGCAAAGAACAAATTGCTGGCGTTACCGGGGACCCTGATCTTGTGGATTTAAGTATTATTAGACATCTTGACACTGGAGAGACCCATACATACCTAGACTTGCCTGAAAACCGCATTCAGAACATAAAATCAGTGAATAAGGTTCTCCGAAGCAGATACAAGCGTCTCCTTCGACAGATTTAATCTTCCAGTCTATAGGCGTTGAACAAGGTATCTGCGAATTACATGCTTGCAGTGCCGGTTCTACTCTACTCGCTTTGGGTAGTTCTATGGGCCAATCGCGAGCTTACGACTCTTGACGTTGTCACGCGTAAGATCATGCATACGCAGAAGAGGTTGGATATGAATTCGTATGTTCCGCGATTGTAAAGCTTACGCCGTAAAAGCAGGTGCGGACTTCTATATCTAAGGGCTGTCGAGACCTTTCATCTGAATCTTAACATAAGAAGTGAGGAAAGTGCATTACTTTATCTAGATGACTCACTTCTAAAAGCCGAAATAAAGAGAGCAGACGTCGAAAACTTCCGCCAACAGCTGCTCGAAAAGAAAACGCACGGAAACTTTCACAGAAATGTAGAATATCAGCCCTTGTTGAAGGAACTACTTTTACCTTTCCTCAGATCATCCGGATTTAATTCAAGCACAGAGGGTTTCATTTTAGTATGCCAGGACGGTGTCATTATGTGCCCGCATCTATCTTAGAATGTAGTTTGGAATGTCTATTAATAGAAAATTGGAAATCCAGATGCCCGCAACTGCCCCCTGGCTTTGTGCATATATCTCCTCACCAGCGTCCTCGAAATCCTGCTTATACGAAGTTTCAAGACAATCAAAACTTTGTTAGCATATTTGCCCGCCATATTGGATCTGTCATTTCGAATTTCGAATTTTTGACCTCCGATTCGCAATCAGCGACCTTGAAAACCCTCTTGCACAAAGTTCCAAGAGAATCACAAAATTGTTCAGTATACTCGTCCCCCATTTTGTTTTCTTAAATTTTGATTTGAGATTCCTAGTCAGCCACCCCAAAAAACTCCGAGCAGTGACTTCCAAAACGATTGGAAAACGATTTAAAGTTTTCGCCAGCTTTCTGGGATATAGCCCCACTGTACGGCTCTTGAATTAGTTCCATAAGCTTTAGAAAACGTATATGTTCCATGTAAAGATTACATTCTCTATAATTAAAAATTGCTGCAAAAACTTAATCCATAATTTTTGTTGTAATATAAATAATTCTCCATTCTTTAAAAAACCATTCTTTCTCTTATAAGGAGTGAGGAAGCCCAAAAATAATTTTATAAAAACAGGAACAAATCGGGGATAACTTTTGGTCAAAAAGGTATAATTTTAGGGGGTGGTACCTTAGAATATAATAATATTTTACAGGCTACATTTTCCAAAAATTGTAAATTTAGTTATTTAAAAAATCTCACCTCACAGAATTATATCTTGTATGAAAAAATTATCCCATTATAAAAAAAAAATTGTTCATGCTTTAAGGCTCGTGGAGCGGTGTACAAAAAATATGGCAATCTGCACAGTCACTCAAATCTCCAATGAGCTTTTATCTCTGAACATTAAGGTTTTAAAAAGGCACTTTGCACAGTTTCCTGCACCCCGGAATAGGTTTTGCTATAACAACCCTAGTAGCAAAATAACTGCAGACTGGCGCCAGCTGGGCGCCAGAAAAAGAAGAATCTGCTTGCAGCCTGGCACCCGGCTGGTTCCGCTTTGGCATGCTGTTCTGACACCAGAGTCTGGTATAGCAGATCCTGGCCCAGACTGGTCATGATACACACCAGACAGAATTAAAATAACGTAAAATGGTACTAAATAGGTTTCTGTGATAGTTTTACACTATGTTTCAGCCCTTTCTAGGAGAATATACTGTGGAGACATCACTACATTTCAGGCGAGACACACTGACATGTTACAAACATAACCCTATGTCGTATAAGCTTATTTTATGTTTGGGGATTCTTATAAATCGTTCAGATTTCCGATTGCTAGATTTTCAATTTCATTAATTAATTTCTACATTGATTACTAGTGTTTAAACTAAATACCAGAATCTGGTTCCTTTATTCACCAGATTCTGTTTATCGTCTGGTCTGATCATTTCTCCCGCCAGTCTGGTCGACTAGAGGGAGCAGATGTTGAGTCAGACTCTGGCCTCTGTCATACAATCCAGACGTCGCTACTAGGGAAGAGTTGAGTCTTGTATATGAGAGAAGCATAGGAATTCGAATAATGCTTTCACATGGAAGTCAAAAGAGAAACCAACACTTACTTCTAGATGAGAGTATCCGAATATGAGATATTCTCATAATATGAGATAGCGACGTTTCATCCATGTAGATCATGTGAAGCAATCCATACCTCGATTTTCGTTATGTGTGGATTTCCACACACCAAAATTTGATGGAATTTTAGCTTTTTTTAGGACTCTTTGAGTTATATCTGAATATGTTTTCTACTTTTTCCTCCCACAATGGATTACGAATGCTAATAAGCAACTTTACAAAAATGATGATAAAATTCTTTTTTCACATTACCGACAATCTATAACTGCAATATCGACATATTGCTGCGACACATGTTCCATGCAGACCCCCCAAGCTAAGTGATGAGACACACACAAATGTACTGTAAATTAAAGGACGCTCTACCTTTGCTTTAACAGGAGAAAGAAAAGTAGTAAAAAAAA
>CAKNWW010262549.1:0-10877 GCA_932074435.1 Andricus kollari | reverse complement strand
TATTTTGAACCATAAAAAAACAAATGTTCAAAAAAATAGATCCATTTTTCTTTAAAGAAATACATTTTAACTAAATAAGATCAATTTGCATGAAAATCTGGAATTGTTTAATTTTTTATTTTAAAATATTAATTTACAACCAGAAATAGAGAATTTTCAATTGAATAGTTAAAAATGTAAAAAAATGCATGAATTTTCAACCATGTATTTGAATTATTAATTAAAACAGATTGAGTAAATTATTTTAAACAAAAAGCAAACTAATTTTCAACAAAACAGTTAAATTTTCAACTAAAGAAATGAATTTTCAACCAAAAAGATGAATTTTCAATCAAGAATATAGATTTTCTACTAGGAAGACGAATCAAGAACTAAAAAAGATGCATTTGTAACAAAAAATTAAATAGCTACATTTTCAGTTGAAAAAAAATATATTTTCAAAAAAAAGAAAACAATTTTTAACGAAAGGGTTTAAATTTTAAATAAAGAAATGAATTCTTGACTGAAACCAATCAATTTTCAAGAAAAAGTGGAATAATTCAATTTCCAGTTTATAAAATTAATTTTCAACCAACAATAAAGAATATCCGATTAAATAGTTAAATATTTAATCAAAGAAATAAATTTTTAACCATAGAGACGAATTTAAAAAAAAGGGAGAATTCATGTTTGCTATTAAAGTCGAATTTGTAATAAAACGTATGAATTTTCCACTATAGGTTTGAATTTTCAACTAAAAAAGATAAATTACAACCAAAAATGGAATATTTAAATTTTCAATCAAAAAAATTAGTTTTCAACACGGGAAAAACTTTTTTTCAACAAAAGAGTTGAATTTTTAACCAAAAAGATGAATTTGCAACCAAGAAGCATAAAAAAAGATCAATTTTTGACCGAAAATGGAACGGGTAAATCTTCAGTTAATTAATTTTAAAAAATCTGCCCTCCATGCGAGCAATTTCTTATTACGCGCTAAGCGCGCTGCTCGCTTCGTTCGAAAGTTTCAGCACGTCTGGAGCGCGCACTGTTGGTTCTCGCGCTTCGCGCTCGATTATGGATTTACCTGGCGCATGCGATTTTGTTGATAATGCGAACTTTTCTACATTATGTTCAACTCTACTATATCTAATTTATCTTATATTTATTTATGTACCGCGGTGTGAGACTGTTTATTTAGATATTGCATAACAAAGTACTAATTTTATTTTTAAAATATTACTTCAATATTTGCTTCTTATTTTGCATTAAATTTGATTCTGTGCTACCCTGAAAAAATGTACCAATTAAATAAATTTATATTAATAAAATTCATAATATGCATTGTTATTGAGACCAGCGTATTTCCATTGCCTTGTTTTTATCATAAAAAAGTGCGCATCCTATAAAAAAAAATTTTTTTCTTAAACATTTTATTGCAATTTGTAACGTTTTTCTATAAATTTAATTTCTTTATTTTTAATATTAGTTTTTACGATTTTAACTAAAAATACGGATCCTAACAAATTTTGTGAGATAAATTGTTATTGTGGCTTGTTTCCTTTTAACAAAAAATTAATTTTTATATTTTTAATATATTTTTATAACAAGTAGTATCTTGAGTGCAGGTTTAAGTGCCATGTACCTCTACTGCGCAGCCATAAATTTCGCGAAACAGACATATGCGTAACGCATATACACTTGCTACTTAATTCAAATGCGCATCCACAAGTTCCATGGTGCTCTACTACGCATATATATAAGTACCCTCTAACTTTGCTGCATATTTATAAGTCACGTGTAACTATACTGCGCATCTGTAAGTTCCATGGAACTCTACTGCGCTGATTTAAGCACTGTGTAATTCTACTGCGCATACATAAGTATTACTAAAATCACTGAGCATCCGTAACTGCGCATCGTTAAAAGTCATGTAACTCTACTGCGCAGGTTTAAGTGTTATGTACCTCTACTGCGCAGCCATAAGTGTCGCGTAACAGAGATCTGCATAACGCAAATACACTTGCTACTTAATTCAATTGCGCGTCCACAAGTTACATGTAACTCTACTGCGCAAATATAAGTACTCTCTAACTTTACTGCGTACCCATAAGTGAAGTGTAACTATACTGCGCATCTGTAAGTTCCATGGCACTCTACTGCGCTGATTTAAGTACTGTGTTATTTTACTGCGCATATATAAGTATCCATAACATTACTGCGCATGCATATAAGCGATGGAACTCTAGTACGCAGGTGTACCTGCTATGTAACTCCATTGTGCATCTATAAGTAGCCCCTTAGTTTGCTGCACAGCAATATTTGCCGTGTAACTATACTGCGCAACTGTATGTCTCAAGGATCCGGGTCCGGACTATTAAGAACCTCAAGGGTTCGGGTCCGGATCCGTACCCTTAGGAATTGAAGAGGCTCGATTGCGGACTCGATCCCTTAGGAACTGAAAGGGCCCGGGAATGGATCAGCACCTTACAGAAATTAAAGGGTCCGGGTTCGAACCCGCACCCTTAAGAATTATAAGTGCCCAGTCCGTACCCGGACTGTTCCAGCCTAAGACTTTCCGATACTTGGTATTTTGATCTATTTTTTGTTTTTTGAAAGATTGAAGTTTGGAACAATTGAAACAATGCACCCTCTGAATCAATTTAGTTCGCTATCTAGAATCATTAATCAAGTTGAAGTTAGCAAACTAAACAAGAAAGAAATTGGTACTAAAATAGACTATTTTTAAAATCATATTAGAACGCCAAAAGGAGGACCCCGGATTGAAATGAATGTCTAGTTTTTAGTGTGCTCCATCCAGCGCTGGCTGAGGTGGGAAGGAGGCCATACAAGCTCGCGCACGAAAAAGAAAAGACAAGAGACCAGCACCGGGTTCCTGGATGCAATTGTCTTGCAAGTTTATGAACTGTTCCTTCAATCCTACAGATTTATGGTAATCTTTTAACTTTAACCATCAGTTCTCTGATAGTTCGTCCACAATCCCTATCAGCTCTTTGATACTCTTTCCAAAACACCGACCAGTTTTCTGGTCGGTTTTCCATCTAACCACATTTATTCTTCTCTACCCATTTTGAGGAGATTCTAGTCTTTTATGAAAGACGAATATTAAAAGATGATAATGATGAAGTGCAATCTTTTGCGAAACGACGACAGACGTCCGAGAAACTTGTATCCTGTAATGAGATAACGGTGACCGATACTCTCATTGCGATTTGCAACCTGCTTTTACAATTCTCTAAATGTTGGTTTATAATGGCGACAAAATAGTTGTGAAATACGTATTTAAATATGATCAAAACTAAATCTTCTTAGTATCGTAAGAGATTAACTTTTTTCAACTCAATTTAAAATGGATAGATATTTTATTTTATGTATCACCAAGGTATTAGACAAAAAAATATAGATAGACATTGTGCCGATTATATGCTGTGCCATCGATCCGCAACCCTCTACATCATCTTGAACTAGATGTCACCATCAAGAACCGCACTTAAGGGCGAAAACGTTCTCGCCCTCGTAATTCATCCTCCGGTCAAGATCAGAAGAGGCAGTGCGACGGCGACGGACACGTTAATAGAAACCCTCAATTTTGTTACAAGTTCTTAAAATAAATTAAGAAACATTTTTTTGCCTAACATTATAGACCTGCTATGTGTAATGCTGATTTTATATCTCAACAAAAATGCATAAGGATCTGGGAGAATGAAAAATTGGTCAATGAAGGTCAGGGAACTTCAACAGTGGGATTTTCTATTAACCCTGGGGGAAGAACGTAACAATCCCTTTTTACGCTCCTACATATAACACTGCGATTCCAGTTGAAAAAATGAGCTTAGGTCCTCTCTCTATCCGTAAAATAAAAATATGCTGAAGCAAATAAATATGCCGGAAGAGAAAACACAAGGAAAGTTCAATCTGCTGTTTCTTGTTGCAGAGTTGAGTTCATAGTCTGACTGTTCACCCGGCGCTTCTGGTTGCGGACCATTTTATTCTCCTGGAAGGTCTCTTTCATTTATTTATTTAATTATTACATTTTACTATATTAACATATCTATTTTATACATATACTAATAATAGGGTATCTGAACCTAGTTTATTGTAAAATTTATTAAATTTTATTACTTGAATATTAATTATAATCATAAATAATATTTCTTCCTGCCAGGCCTCATTCTTCAGTCAGGTCTTTTACTCCTACCGAGCTTCCTCTTCGTGCCAGGTCCAGGTCTTCTTCTGTCACTCGTCCTTGTTTACTCGGATTAGGATTTAGTCTTGAAGAACTTAGATATACTCGCCTCATTCTCGAAACAAATTCGACCGTACAATACGAAATTCGAAGATACACTTTCCCTAGCGATAAACAAATTCATTTGTTGTTCGGAAATAATTAAATTGTTGACCCGATTCCAAACCAAGAAGACTGGTAATATAAACGTCCAATGGTGATGTCGTAGACATATTGGAGAGGAATAATACAATTTTTTATGGAATATATAAATTAATAATTGATGCTGAGTTAGAAAAGAAAAACAGAACTGTCCCTTAATCAGGGAACGACCAATCTCGGAGTATTTTAGAATATTACGTGTTTAGGATCTCTAAGTGAATGATTTCAAGATTCCATACCATTAATCTTTTTTTAAAAAGTCGCAGTCACGAGATCTCGTATAAGTTGTTGTTAAAAACCTGATTGGTCACATGTTACATATCTTGTGAATATTACTTGTAGCGTATGTTTTCAGTTTGCTATTTTGAATTTGCTGGAATTTTGCCAATCACAATTTCCAAACGTTCTTGACCTCATTTAAAAAAAATGACTATTCATAACCCCTTAGCCATATTGAATGAGTTTAAAATAATGTATGTATCTAATAATAAAGTTTACAAATTTTATGCATCATCAGTTTGGTAACTCAAATGTTCCAATCAAGTAATTTCATTTCATAATCAAATTTATTTTTGAATGCTTTCAAACAGTATTGATAAAAATGACAATTTTAATTGCAAATGATTTTTAATGTTGGAAAATACTTATGTCCTTAGGATTTTGCTACCGCACTACACTTTGTGAACTTTTTCACAGTTTTCAAGAGATGAGAAAAATGAAATTATAGTCAAAAACTAATCAACCAATCATCAAAAAATTACCGGTACCCACAATAAGATTTCTTGAAAAATTTTGAATGAGTTAGAATTTATTTTGAAAGACCGATTTTAATTTTGAAGATATCAAAGTATATGAAACAGAATGGAAGATTTTAAGATTTTTTTTTTTTAATTTTGGAGGATTTAAACAAATTTGAGGAACACTTTGAGTAGATTTTTGAAGATTTTGATAAAATAAGCTTTTGAAGAATTTTGAAAGGTTACAGGAGAATAACAAATTTTCTTAAGATTCCTGAGAAAATTTCAAATGATTCTTAATTTTGAAAAATGGAATGATGATTTGAAGGCAATGATTTCATTTTAAAATATTTTTCAACAATTTCAGGAAAAATTTCAATAATTTTAAATTTGAAAAGATATTAAAAAATATAAAATACAAAATTAAGATAATCAGAAAAATTTAAAGATACCTGGGCAAATTCAAAATTGTTATTTTTTTTTAAGCATTTTTAAATAATATGAATCTTGAAAATTTTAAAATAATTTAATTTATTTTGCAGAACTTAAAAACAAGTTTAAGAAAAATTTGAAGAATTCAAAAAGATATTTGAAGGTTTATAAGTTTTGGAAAGATGTAATAACATTTAAAACAAAATATAGATTTTTGAAGATTTTGACGTTTGACTTTTCTTGAGATGTTTGAAATGTTTTGGCATTTTCTAGAATCTCTCGAAATCTTCTATATCCTCGTGGGTTCAATCAAATTCTCTAATTCTTATAAAATTTTATGAAATACTCTAGAAATCCCTTAAAAATGAGCTTACAATCTTTCGCTATCATTTTAAATTCGCAAATTCTTTAAAATAATCGACGGTTTTATAAAAACCCTTTAAATCTTTTGACTACTTTGCGATTCCTTCGAAATCTTTGAATTAGCTATAAATCTCTAGAAAATATTAAAAATCCTCGAAAATAAAATAATAGGCTAATTTCAGATTAGGTTTAGATTATGGTTAGATTTAGACTAACTTGTAATCTCATGAAAGTCATCTTGTATACATTTTTATGCTATCTTGTATCCGAAGTGAACAATCCACGTGAACGTTTAAAAAAATGTTTGCAATTTTCAGTTATTTGTTAATTACCAAAAAGGCTCCACTTCTTTTAGTACGACTGTTTCAACGTTTAAAGCAACAATTGCTGTAATCATCCAGTTCTAGCACTTCGACTTTTTTCATATAATTTCACAATCAATCAAATTTCTCTGACAGTAAGTGAAAAATTCCTGTAGTTCGAGTGGATTTTAACTAATTCACGTTGATGGCCCTAATTCTCTGAATCAACATCTCAGACGCCCATGATGCCGTTTTCAAAAGGGAAAGAGGCAAATTTAAGTATTTGTTGATTTGTTTATAATCATTATTTAAACTGGTAACATAATAATAAAATAAAATAATCAAAATCGTGCATTGCTACCAAACGTTTATCAATAAAAAAGCTTTTAAATAAATCTGAAACTGGTTTGATGAAACGAAAATTTTACTTAGCGTGAAAATAAAATTGTGGATCCGTCCTTCACTCTTCCTAATATTCGAAAGCGAGTAAACGGACTCGATTTAGGTTTAATTAGGATATTTTACTGAACAACGAATTTCGCTAAAACGTAAAAGGTTATATAAATTGTGGTATCAGTTTGAACGAATGTTTTAACCTTTGTAGAACTCTAATGAAATATAAATATCTTTGAAGGACAACCTAAACTCCAAGACTATACGAGATAACGACTCTAAAATCGAATGAAGTACTAGAATATTCATTAGCCATGTTGTTAACCAAATTCTTTACATAGTTCAATTAATTATTTTTCGTCTAATTAGAAAAAATGAAGATTGTTTATATTCTCTTCTCATCCCTGGTGCTTTTCCTCAATTCTATTGGTAAATATAGTTATATATCTATAATATTAAGAATTTATTAAGGAATTTTCGTGCCTTAAAAAATTGACTTCGTCAAGTGTTGCGATTGATACGGAATTCGTACCATATGGAACGCTCTCAACTGAAAAGTAGCAGGCCTAATGAAGTGGCCTAACCCACGAATTTTAGACAATGAGATCATTGGCTCAAAACATCGCGAATATTTTTAAACACATCCCGACATATAATTTTATTATTTCTTTGTGTTTAATTCATCTCGTTGTTCAAAAAATGTGACTTTAGAAATTGTTACCTGTTTTAATACCAACAAAAGAATTGTTTTCTACAGTTCGAAAGTACCGAAAGCTTAAACATGAATTAATTGAATTACACTTTTGCTATTTTCAATACATTTTTACAATTAGCAATTCATAAATCCTTTTTCTCTTTTTACAGAAACATCTCCAAGTCTGCCGTTCAAAAAAAGACAATACATGCTAGATGCTGGGACGAGTAATGAACATGCGAATCATCAAGGTAAATTCAACTATTTATTAATGTTGATTAGAAGAATTTTTTTATTGGTATTCAGGTTATTGATAATATATATATTATACATATATTCTACATTAAAATTTTATAATGTAGCCAAATTCTTTCCTGGTTATTAAAAAAAGCGAATAACTCTTATTGACATTACAATAATTAAAAGATGACGGCTAGATTTCAGAATTTAAAAGGAGTGTTATATGGGACATTCTTTCTGACGTTTACAGGTCAAACATAAACTGCGGCAATGTGTATTCCTATCGAATAGTAATTAATTATTAGGACAAATATTTACCAAGGGGGAGAAGCGAAAGCAATTACCTTGCGAATTTTTTCAAAGAATTTTTATGATAAGAAATTAACGCAGGCGACGAATCTTGTATTTCTAGCTCTACAAAAATACTGGTAAACATCTTTCATGGTTACCCAGCAAACATGTAGCAATTATTCGTGTCCTTGGTCCAGATATAAAAAGTATAATGTGCTCCTGATTTTGTTGATCCAAAAAGATTCTAGGAACTATCTACTCGATTTGCAGATGAGTTGCACGCAAGGTTTTTAAAGCATGATTTTTCTGATCAATCCTTGGACTTTGAAGCTACATACTTTTTTAAGCGTCCGATAAAATAAGTTCAACGCATAGACGGATTCAACGCCAGCATCTAAGCTTTCAAGCATTTACTGCGGGATCATTTATTTTCATCTAAAAAATAATATCTTGCCACATAAGATTGTCCATCAAAAACAGTTTTTATAAAAAATACACTCAAATTGCAGTTTTGAAGAAAGAAAATTGTTTTCTTCTGCACAGTCGTTTTTTTTTTATTAGAATATTAACATCGTTACATAATATATTGCAATTCAAAAACAGAATTATTTTTTTCTTTAATTCTGATTAGATGACCCTTATGACAAGTGGCGCATACTGCACTATTGTAGAGTACGCTTTAATTGTCATGACTTATTTTAGGTTGTGAATAATGGTTAATGTTACGTAACTTAAAGACGGAATCTGTATATGAATACATTGATGACAAATGGATTGATGGTATGTCAATAAGTAAAGCAAAGTATAGGTAGTGCAAATACAAAAAAATTATGCTTTTTTGACAGTTTCCAACTTAAATAACAAATTAATGATTAATGACCTTTTCGAAATTCAACTGTACTTCATGACAAGAATATTCTTTTCAACTTATCCTTTGCAATATGAAATTTACTATATATGTATATATTGAAAAAGTATTATCTGTGAGGTTAGTCAATACATGCATCAGGGATGTCTCTTAGTAATATGTGGGCGCTCGCAGACAATAATATTTAAAAAAAGATATATTTTTTAACAGAAATATTATCCAACAAAAATATATTTTAGAGAAAATTTATAAAGCAATTGGAGAAAACTATATTACGATAGTAATATTACTAGTAGTCCCACATAGCACACTTCCCGAAAAAACCTGGTCTATTCTTAGGACTTGGTCCAGGGGGTCGGGAAAAGAAACCCGGTCTGTGGAACTCTAGAATTTTTAACTTTTAAAATTGAAGTTTAAAAATTTCGTATTCAAATAGTTTGTATGCAAATGCTCAATAATTTACAGGTATAAAATATAATCTACTGACACTTTCTTACTGAGGAATTCTAAATTAAATACAGTTAAACTGCCAAATTCAAATTGTAAACTTTTATAAATTATAGAGTTCAAAGATGCAGATTCAGTTCCAAAAATATAAATCCACGTTATCATTTTCAGTGATCTGCATTAAAGAATCAATCTTTTTTTTTAATTTCAAAATTATATAATTTTAAGCAACTATAAGCTAGAAATATTAAAAATTGAACAGTTGCATGTTATAAAAATCCGTGAAATACTTCAAAATTTTATTTCCAAATTTTCAAAAATTCAGACGCTTTTTCAAATTTCTTCAAATTTCAAATTATTTTTGAAATGTTTACAAAACTTCTAAACCTCTTTCAAAATGAATAGGATTTTCCCTGATAATTTTTTTGAATTCTGCCAAATCTTATGAATCTTAAGGAAATGTTTTTTATTATTTTAAAGCCTTTCACAAACTAGTTGAACTGTTAAAAAAATATAAATTCAGAAAACAATAGTTAAAATGTTAATTGAAAATGATGGATTTTCAACCAAATAACTAAATCATTAATTAATAGCATTAAATTTTCGATTTTCCATAAAGCGGTTGGCCTTACGGACAGAGTTGAATTCTTAATCCAGGGAGAGGAATTTTGAAAAAAATATTTTTTTCACGAAATGGTTGTATTTATCATAAAAGAAAAAGTTATTTGCAAATTAAATTTCTTTTTTAAATACAGTTCTTTGACATCATAATAATTTCCAAACCAAAATTTCACTAAAATTATCTAGAAGTGACTAACGTGTATTAAAAATAAGAATTAGTTTTTTTTTAAATTTAAAAGTACTTAAAAGAATTCGATAAAGTTTATAATAATTCCAGGTGATTTTTAAATAATTTAGAATATTATTATTTGATTTATTCAAGAATTTGTTTTTCGACCTAAGATCGACTAAAATAAGTAACAACATAAGGTACACATAGAAAGAAAAAGTAATCATATAGAGCCAGTATAAACAGCAGAATAGAATGAAGTAGATTAAAAAAAATTGTGTAAAGTTGAAATTGTTTGAGTATCAAGACAGTCACGTCTCCAGAACGAATGCCCTAATTCGTAGAATCAGAGGGGCGTACAATTCAACTTTGCGCAGCTCGTGTTGATAACACAGGCCGACAATTTTTAGAACTAGAAACCAGAGTATACTTGTCCGAAGGTCTTGAAATATCAAGACCCTAACGTGATAGAGCAATTATGAGGTCAGATTCGTGTTCAGCGCACCTAAAACCTTCGGACAAGTGTACTCTGATTTCTGGTTCTGACATTTTGTCAAATTTTGTTGGCCTGTGTAATTAGAGTTCAAAAGACTCAGCCAATATTGACTATTAACTGTCGTGGATGCTGCCTGACACATGATTGCTATTCTTGAGTCTGTGTTGGCAGAATGAGTAGCTAGTGCATGATAAAACATATACAACCCCTGATAGAGCCTAGAAGTCTAAGTTGAGCAATAATAGAAGTTATATAAATCGGGTAATCTAAGATACAGATATGATTGAAATTCCGGATAGAGTTTAAGTTGTGGAAAGACTTGGAGGTTAATTCATTGGAGGGGTCTTTCATAGTCAGAACGCCAGATATAGTCAGAAAAATTATTCAGAAAAACATTCATGTTTTCATCGAGTGACATAGAATCCAAGTTAAGCCACGTT
>CAKNWW010262537.1:0-10361 GCA_932074435.1 Andricus kollari | reverse complement strand
TGAACTTTCGACTAAAAAAAGACAAGTTTTCAACAAAATAAGTGAATTTTCAACTGTAAAAAACAACAATCAGTTTTTAACCAAATAAAATAAAGTTTCAACGAAATAGTTTAATTTTCAACTAAGCAGTTGAATTGTCAACCAAAAAAGTTAAATGTCTAAACAAAAATTTCAACAGAAAGTAGAATAGTTTAATTTTTAGTTAAAAAAATTAATTTTCAATAATAAAAAAAAAATTAATTTTTCACCAAAGAAATAAAATGTAAGAAAAAAAGATTAATTTTCTACCAAAAAAGAATAATTTTCAAGAAAATAAATCAATTATTTTAATTTTTAGTGGAATTTCCAACTTTATAGATGAATCTTCAACTAAAAAAGATAAATTTTCAACCAAAAATAGAAAAGTTTAATTTTTAGTCCGAGAAATAAGCTTTTAACCAAATGAAATAAATGTTCAACGAAATAGTTCAATTTTAAGCCAACAAATAAATTGTTAACCAAAAATATTAAGTGTCTTTAACGAAATTTTTGAATATACATAGTTAGTTGAATTTTTATTTCAAAAAAAAAATTAATAAAAAAAAACTAGTTTTCAGCCAAAGAGATTAATTTCTAACCAAAAAAGTTAATTTTCTACAAAAAATAATAATTCTTAACAAAATACTTGAATTTTTAACCCAACGTTGAATTTTGAAAGGAATTCTCAACCTTATAGTTGAATTTTCAACCAAAACGGTGAATTAGGCAACAAGAAGATTAATATTCTACCAGAAAAGACACCGCTCTAACAAAATACAGAAATTTTCAAACAAATAGATGAATTTTCAACTGAAGATGATCGATGTTCAACCGGGTATGAAATAGTTAAATTTTCAGTTAAAAAATTAATTATCAACAAAAAAAATAATTTTCAAGACAAGGAAATGAATTTTTTAACCAAAAAGATTTATTCTATACCGAAAAAGATTAACTTTTTACAATATACTTGAATTTTCAACCAAAAAGGTGAATTAGTCACCAAGAAGAATAATTTTCTACCACAAAGACGAAATTTCAACAAAATACAAAAATTTTTAACCAAGTAGCTTAGTTTTCAAGTGAAGAAGAGAAATTTTCAAACAAATATGGAATAGTTAAATTTTCATTTTAAAAAATAATAAAAAATTTTTTAAATAAAATAGTTAAATTTGAAAAAAAGAATGTCAACTAAAAGGATGAATCATCAACCAAAGAAATGAATTTTGAACCAAAATAGGTTTTTCAATCGCTATTTACGATTAGCAAATATCTTGAAATTTTTATCAAAGTTATATTAGAAGAAAGATCCTGGGACCAAAGTCAAATTTACATGATGATTCGAGCAAACACTGATTTAAATACCCTGTAAATTCTAGATTTTTCCGGCTTTTTTTATGAGATATTCATCTTAAAAAATATGGAAAACCTCTAAAGTGTAAAGGTTTTAAGTAAAATTTGTCATACAATGTTCTAGTATCCCTAAAAATGGGCAAATCTACTCTAAATCACTAAGATATTATTAAAATTTAAAAAAATGTGCTACTAATAAAATTTCAGTCACTTTTTAAAAAATTTATGATTTTTTTATTCAAATGTGAAAAAACTCGTCTCGTCTCACATGATCTTTTTGAATGTCTCCTCGAAATCAAAGTGTCTTTTGGCTACATGAGAATCTGTTTAATTCAATTTTCATTCATTTTTGCACTTGAGAGAGAGGACGTACACATAAACTGACGAATTTTTATTATTTAAGTACTCACAATTTCTTTCATCGATGTTCAGGCATTTTCGACATAGAAGCAATTCTGTTTTACAATTTGGGTCCGATAAATGATCAACGACCCAACAACGATGATGCCAGACACTATAAGATTTTGGATTTTCCCTTAAACAGTTTTCCGTTAATGTCAATTCCTTTTGTAAATGTTGCTCATATTCTTCTTTAGACCTAGATTTAATTTAACATAAGAATGAGTCTATTTTAAATACAGTAGAATGCACATGTTCATGTTGCAAATGCGGTAAGGCATTTCAGTATTTTTAGAATCACTTGTTTTGCATTTGTTTTCCACAGAACTTTATTAGGAACAAATTAAAAATATTAAAACATTAATATTTGTCATAAAAAAGATATTCTTTCCTTTAAAGTTAAAATTAAACATTTATTTTCAAGAAGTAAAATCAAATAATTATTTCACCTTTGACTCCAAATAGTACTATATTGCATATCAAGTGGGAGGCGACAGTCTCTTCGTGACAAGTGGAATGTTTTTAGGGCGAGTCGTATGTGAGGGCACCGAAGGTGCCCCGAACCGTAGACGTGTCCAACAACAGTGCACGAGTCACGAAAAGGGCCTCCCACGGTACACGCACGATACTTTTCACAACAAGGTCATGAATAAACAGTAAGCTCCATCGAACGCAGCGTGAGAAGGAGCGTGGAGGTTTATCAAGAAGCTTCACAGAACAAAGTACTTTGAATACAAGGAAAATAAGGAAACTTGACGAAAATAGGCGAATACATTCTTTTAAATAAAATTAATCTAGGTGAAAATATTGCATGTCCAACAAAATAGATAAATTTTCAACCAAGATTATTAATTTTCTAACAAAAAATAAAAGAATTTTTACCAAAATGTATGAATTTTCAACCAGATAGTTGAATTTTCAACAAAAATATTAAGGAGAAGAATAACTTAATAACCTAATAATTCGAATCAATAAAAATATAAAATTTGGAATTACAAATTATCTTTATTGACTAAAACTTATAGAACTTATTATTATAATTATTATATAATTAATATATTTCTTTATAAAATGTTTATTTATTCAAGAGCTTATTGATTGTAATTAATTGTTAGTTACAATTATTTAACACCATCACTTTTTCCGGTGAATCGGTTTTCAACGTTGCGGTTTCAGATTTAGTCTTATTGAGTTGTTTTTTTTTGTGGCGAATTAGTCAACTGCTCTGCGTCATCTTATGGTGCAGAAAAATTGATTACGTTCAAAATCATATCTGCAGTTTTCATTTTGTACCCAAAAGACTCGTTGACATAACCTTGTGCAACAGCACTAGACTGCCAACCGCCATGACGTTGTAATTCCAAAATGTTCGCCCCTGAATCCGCAAAGAGTGTAGCTGATGTTCTACGAAACGAGTGACCTGTATACACTCCTGGTTCACTCAAATTCAAGAACGCTATGATTTTCTCGGGCATGTTTTCAATTTTATTGATGCGAATTACTTGAGCAAACACTAATGCCAAATATTAAACGACCTGAAAATGAGAAAAATATTCTTATTTCTGTAAATAGTGTACTGTAAATACTATCTGCCTGGCTGAGTGTGTGCATAGACTGTGTATTTGATTCTGTTATATTTTTTATTTGGTAATCATTAACTTATAATTACCTTTACTGCAAGGTAAATTTTATCTGGAGCATTTTTCAAAAAGTTTTGTAGCTTTCGTAGCATCGAGCACTCGGACCATAAAGTTGAAGGCTTCAAAGTTTTCATTAATTCTTTTAAATAGACAATCAAACAATTTTCCGACGTAATGACTTTATTCTCCGACTTCCATTTGGAAAACTTTTCGTATGCCAGATCGTATAGTTTTTTCGACTTTTCTGGCAGCAAATCCAGAGTGGCGAGTTATGCCGCTTCGCGCATTTCTGGTAGCGCCAGCTGCTCTAGTCAAAGTTTCGCAAAAATTTGAATTGGGTAAATGAAAAATTGCTCTTTTTAATACAAATTAATAATAAAAGTTTCTAGGTTATTCACAAAACAAGTTAAAAGTTCAATTTATTCAGTTTGAAAAGAAAAAAAATTGACATTTTTGTATGACAAAAGCATTTTTGCATTTATCTAATTTGAATGTTTGCGGAACTTTACGTTGAATTTGGTGCTATCTAGCAGTTTTAAGCTCTCCTATCACTAGGTGGTGAGACGTGCAAGCTACAATATCGCTGAAAAGATCGACGTATCTCTATCTTTATCTAAACAGAATCTAACTATCTCCATTTCAACTGTTATAAAATATAAGAATGCTTATGAAAAAAGCCCTTCTCGTGATTGTAACGTCACGGTACTCCAAAAAAGAGTCATTTCGCGCGTCTTCATTCACATCGTTCGAAACACGCCATTTTTACATTCAGTCCATAAGCATGAAATACGCCGTTTTCCTGATAGTGTTTTGAAAAATAAATTCTGTGATCAAAGCAACATTTTGTTTATTTTACAATGATTATTTTTATAACAAATTGATTTGCACATTTAATCATCTTTAAAAAACGTGTAATTCATATATAATGAGGTTACTGACGCGACGTATATTCAGTGAAGTTGGGAAGCAGAATTGAGTATTTTAGTATGATGTCACACTAAAATACGCATTTGGGAACACTTCACAGTTTTTACATTTTCACAGCTCACTTAGGCCATTCCAGAATAGATCGTCAAATCGGTGTTGCGAACTATAAAAAAATGTTATTCAGATATAATGTCTCTAAATGTTCTCTGGATCAATTTGACTATTTACGCGAATTGATATTTAATTCTTTTTAGAAAAAATAGATTCTAAATGTTGATAGGATGCAAACAATGGCGTATGCAACAGAGTCAACATTCAAAAATATACAATACAGTGAAAGATATAAAATATGGACACTAATTATAGAAATAGCCTTCCATAAAAGCCTAATTCAGTCTAGCATAGAAATTCTTCATAGATGAAATTACGAGAAGATGAATTGTAACTTTTTTCAGGTGCCATACAATCATGATTTGTTGCCTTAGCGGGCTAGACTTTTGGATCTTTGTCGTACAACTCTCTTAATAGTTTCTGTCGAGAAGTGTCACGGCGATGCTTTTGACGTGTTGTGACCGCCTATCAAGAACCACAATTGCCGGCCTGTAGTAAACAACACTGTAGTCCGTAACGATAGTCTACTCCCAATGTAGGCGATAATTCTTGTTTTCGAGGAGAACCGCTGCGACGTACTTGTACAAAGGCATCCATTCCTGCAGCCATCAATGAATGTTAAATGGATTTATTGGGATCACCACACAACCGTCACCGATACTCCAGAGGCAAGTAAAGTATATGTTTCTTGTAATTCCAGGTGCTGATTACCTTGTCAAGTATAGCCACATAAACTCCTTCCGCTTCAAGAGTGGGAGCATGAGTGTTCATGCCATTTGGATCAGCGAGGTTCAGAGGTGTGTAGTTCTTATATTCTCCATAGATGGTGTTGTGAAGTGGATTGCCCCGCTTGCTATTGAAATATGCATTCAGTTGTGTGATCTGCGATGCACACATCTGACAGACATCCAACACTCCTTTGCCTCCTCACAATCGTGGTAGGACTATCCTTTCACAAATCAAATTTTTGTGGTGTGTTCAGTGTTTCATGATTAGCACGTGCATGGTTCTGTTAACATTTAAACAATTTTTTAATCGTCCACTAATTTTACAAACTTTTACAGCCTGAACGATGTCAAACTGATTGGTCTAAAGGATTTTGTCTAATAGTGGGTATCCTGTCCCAACTTTAAAATAAAGTTGGCCTTAACCTTTTTCCGTTGCTAAGCATGCCCGGAATATGCTGCAAAATAGACCCAGCAAAGATTGTATACATTCTTATATCAGCACAGTGAACATACCGTTATCACCTGCGGCTTTAAATGTTTCGAATTGTTTGAAGACCCACTTAAATTTAGACGGAGCAAAAATATGACTAGCTACTCTCCAATCTTCCGTTCTGGCTCTACAATTTGGTCAATTTGAGGGGCACGACTGACGGACTGAACCCTCGATCGTATATTTCGACTCCGAACCCGAAAAGAGCAACCGCATTAGACGCTCCAGGATTTCATTAATTGTTTTAGACGTCTCGCCTGACAACAACATCAGAACCCTTAAGAACGTTTTTGACCAATAATCAACACGCTCGGATTTTTTGTCAACTTACATTTGTTATGTAACTTGGTTACACGTATGAACAACACAAATTTTGTTAAAATGTTACGTGAGTGAACAGTAACTGCGTTAAAATGTGGTTCTCTAAGTTATGTATGAAGTTCATTAGTAACGGCGATGTAACAATGTGGCATACCAGTTATGTAGCAATCGGGTAATATTTGTTCAGAAACTTGGTTACATGCATGGCCTGTAACAATTTTGTTACAGTGTTAAATAAATAAAATTTAACTTATTGGTACTGCGTGGTTATGTGAGCTGTGCATAATGTACATTAGTAACAGCTATGTAACAATGTTACATAACCGTTCTGTAACCGTCATATAAGATGTGTTACGTAACTTGGTTACATATATGATCTATATTAATTTTTTCGTATATAGTTTTGTATAATGCACATTAGTAACATTTATGTAACAATGTGCCATGAAATATGTCAATTCCGTGTAAGTACCGCTTGTGAGTATACAAGTGTACATAGTATAAGCAGTTATTATAGACTTTATCTTTAAAACAAAATCTTAATCACCCTTCAAAATTTAAACACATCTTTATCAGTTTTTATAAGGGTGTTAGATACAAGCTCTAACATAAAATGCAATATTTTTTCGTCACATTTACGACATAATTTTAAATTTACAAAATAATCTTATAAGAATTCTGAGAATAGAGCTTGAATACAGCACATTCAAAGCGGAAAGTTTCACATCTAAAACTAATACAATCTAAAACGTAAATCATCTTTAGAGAGATATAAGTGTCAAGTGCTGATGAATTCCATGAATTTTAAACATCACATGCAATTAACTTTTGAAAGCTTATTAATATAAAAACAGTGAAAAAGTGATTATCATTCCCGGCAATAACTTTTATTGTTGATCAAAAATATTGTTTATCTTGTTGAATCAGCAGTAACATTAAATATTTGAATTGAACATTTCTAAATCCACCTTTTCATAAAATGTAAGAAGTTCCCTCTTTGAGAACGTAACGTATCGAGAGTCGATAATCAAGCGATAGAGTTTACCGATATAGTAAGTAATATGCGGTAAACCTTTCTGAAATCTTCCACTAGCAACGAAGCGCGCAGGTAGCACAGGTAGCACCGGAGTTGGGGCTCATCTAGCTGCCAGCGGATTAAGCTTTTAAATAGCCGCTCCCAGCAAAAAAGGGCCTTTCTGCGATGCGTCAACACAATGACCACACTCTTTCAGAGAAACTGCTGTTCCCTCTAAAAGTACCCGAGGATAATGCTCTTTGCGCTTAAATGCTGCCAGGAATAATTTCAGGTTAGATAGAAAGTACGTTTAGTCCACTAGAATCATACTCTAAATAAGAGAAGATTTACCTCTATATTGGCTTTTAATTAGGCTTGAGAGAGAATACGCGTGATGTAACACGACACTCAATGTTTATAGATAGGTATTTCGCGTCATTTTCTAGGAAAAAATTCGGGAATTCGCCGTAGGGAAGTATCTGCAATTAAATTCAATTAGAATCCGCATTTAAATTTAATTGCCTGCTGTAAATCAATTAAATTTTTTTTGGTGTATTTTTTGTCCTTTCTCAACAGGAGCAAGGCTTTTTCAGATAAACGTTTTACCTTCTTTTTAGTTTTTGAATACATTAAATTCTATTATGAGTTTAAAAAAATTAAAATCTTGCATTCCAAAAGAATAAAGCGGTTCTACTGTAAATTGAGTTTTCTTGAGCAAATTATTAAATTAAATAGAGTAGCATTTAAATTCTAAGACTAAATTTTATCTCGTTATGAGATTTTAAATGTTCTTCTTTCCCGTAGCTTGAAGTAGGGAAAAGGTGATTCTGCATAGTGGAATCAGTAATTGGATTCGCGAGTCATAATGATGACAAATCAACGATTCCTAATATCTGGGTTTATAACCCAGGATAGCTCTACTGAGTGTTCCTCGCAATTCGATGTAAATTCCCAGCGAGTGCGATTTTTCAAAGCGTTTAAGCGTGCGATTATGTTTGTAAGTGACCGTGCGTGCAATTGTGTAATTTATAAAACAAAGTAAGTGAAGTGATAATATGTAACACAGTTTTTTAGAAATTTATAATTATATTACCGCTCCGTAAGTGGTACATAACATTAATCGGGTTAGGCCAAATTCCCCGTTATTGCCTCTGCCTAGAGTCGGATTAGCATAACAAAAATGTGGACCACATTCTTCGTACATTAAAATTACTGTGATCAAATTGCAGGCTTTATAATTCGATAATTAATTTCCTTCACAAATGTAATACTGAATTTATAAATTTAAACCTCGAATTCGTTTTCAGCAAACCCAAAAACCCCCGAGTAACCACTATTAGCCAAATTTTTGCAGCCATATTTAGTCCGCTATTTTGAATTTTTAAGCTCTTACTGCATATTCGTATTAAGCGACCCTGAAAACACCCAGGTAATAATAATTGAATCCAAGTTACCCGGCCCGTAGTGGACTGTTTACTTCTCACCAAACGAGAAATTCAACAAGTTTCGGATAAAGATCTGAAGCCTGGAAGACAGAATTAGATAAATGGACTATGATATTATTATGACAGGTGACTTCAATGCGAAGGCATGCATGAGTGGCTGGAAAGTGGCGAAACTGGAACGTGTACGACATCCACTCCTGCTCCTTCTGTCCTAGAAGGTAAGTAAGAGCGGGAAATTTACGCAAGAGACTTCGTACAACACTGTTGCTTGGAGCCCGGTCTCTAGCCGTGAATGACCTTACGCGGCAGACGGGACAGTTAGACATGAAGTTTTCACCTCTGGATACATTTTTAGAGCTACTAACCTTTGTAGAATGTTACGAGGTACAGTTTTGACGGACCAAATGAAGTGATCCCAGAAGAAAAGCGTTTTGCATCCGGCTCGCGATTGACTGAGTGTGATTTTAACTTCTCGGGCGAACCCGGTTTTCATCATCAGCCACAGACTAACAATAGACCAAGTTGACTAATGAGACGACTATGTTAAAATTGAATTGTAAACGATGTTTGAAATCTTTTGTGATGATGTTGTAGGTACAAAATTAGGAGCATCGTGTAGTTTGGAGTTCGTCTTTTACCGCTGTTATCCTTACACAACGGCCGCGAGGGTTGAAGGTGACAATAGTTGCCTCTGGATGCTTTCGTAGAGCTACCATCTGACACTCCATAGGTTTTTAGTCACTTGCCTACTGTTGGTATAGCAAATTTCTCACAATGCAACAGGTGTTTAATAAAACCGCCTTCTGAGCTGTTGACAGTACCATACTGACTCCTAAATGTTCAAGATGTTCAGTGCATCTTTTTTCTCTCGCATCACGATGTTTGGTTGATTGGCTTGGATATAATGATCGGTAGGGATAGTAACATGTCAATATGAGATGTAATCCTCGTTTCCTAAAACGGACACTGGAATGTATCTATAGAAAGGCATCCATTTTGTTAAAAGTCCTAGGTATAGGGCAAGTTTTTGATGCATAATGCCCGCCACATCATTGTGACTGTGCGTATATTCTCTCTGAGCTATTACGCGACAACCATCAATAATGTGCTCGATAGATTCGTTGCTATGTCCAAATAATCGGCACAGGTCAACCACGTCTTGATGTAACAAGTGTTTGCGATAATTGCTGGTTCTAAAAACCCTATCGTGGATCGCAATGAAGAATCCTTCCTTATTTGAATACAGGACGCCCTTCTTCAGCCAAATATTGGATTCCTCAGAATCCTCTTCATGTTAATCTAACGTTTAGGGTGCTCGCCGTGGATGGCTTTTTGTCTTCATTGCGTTTCTAATTCGTCTCGGGTTTCTGCCCTGATATTCAAGGCCTCTTATGAGGACAAATTCAAGGGCGTGTAGTCAAGATCCGCTTTACAGATGGTGTTGTAAACCGCAACATATCGCTTGCTGTTAAAATAGTTTCGCAACTGTATAGCTTGTGACTAAGACAGTTTCTTGACATCTGCAACGCCTCTACCCCCTCCATATTGTGGTAAAACTACCCTTTCAATGACCTAATTACTGTGGTGCATTCGGTGCTTCGTCATTTCTGCGTGGACGTTTCTGTTTAACTTTTTAAGGTCGGTGTTAAACCGTTTGATGAGATCAAATGAGTACGTGAGGACAGGCAGGGCACAGGTGCTGATTGCCCTGATTTTGTTTGCCGAGTTAAGAGAACTCTTCAGAATCAATCTGCTTCTTTCAGTGAAGGCAGTCATTAGGCTTTTCTTAACAATCGTATGCTGAACACCCTTAGATTCGAGAGTACCCATATATTTATATGAATCACCCTCAGCCATTGCCTCGATGTCATTCTCGAACTCGTTCTCTAACTCTGCGATCCTTAATTCCCCTCTGGT
>CAKNWW010262518.1:0-10008 GCA_932074435.1 Andricus kollari | reverse complement strand
TGCCTTGCGCATAATGCACGTGCGAGAGCACATCCTTGAACCGAAATTACTGACTCGGTTCTCGACACTAACGCGGCTGATCCGCATAGTGGTATAGTGTCGCCGTCCCCTGGTGAATTTTCGCAGATGAAGAGGGGGTGAAATGCATAATTTGTTATTTCTGACTTCTTTAGAGATCTCTGAAGCTCGCGCAGCAATCATTCGATTGCCTCGGGCGGAAGCCTTTCATGCGGAGCTCGTGCTTTTGACCAACGATCTCTATGACCTAACGGTGTTAACCCCAACGTGTCCGTGACAACTTTTGTAAACGCTGGTCACTGGAATATCTACAACATCTTCAGGAGCGGAACAAGTGGCGCAGTCTATCCGACAACTTCGCTGTGGGTCAGTTGATCATTATTAAGGACGAATGCTATCCACCTTCGATGTGGCCTTTGAGACGAGTTATTGAGGTGCATCCTGGCCCTGACAATATTGCAAGGGTGGCTACAGTAAAAACGGCCACTAATACGCTACGTCATCACATCGCGAATCTCTGTCCTCTCTCTCTACCATCACCAAGTGCTGCGACTTCATAGCCATGCTGGGCGGATCGCTAGGCTGTATCCTTGTGTACTACTCATTGTTATAGCGTATACCTAACATTTAATCTGTAGTTTATATTTTCGTCCTGCGGACGAAGGCGGGCGGGATGTTTGGCTGCTTTTTACCGTCATCTGAAATTGTGGGGAGTTTGACTTAGTTATTGTCTCTTTAGTTTATTCATTCTCGGAAAAGGGGCTGCACCTGAAATAAAACTGTAAACTCTGCGCGTAGCTCGAAGGTCAGCGCCAAGCAGGTAGAATGGAACCTTTTCCCACGACTTTATATGTAATTGGATCAGGAATTTGTTTTCACTTTTATAATTATTATTTTTCCTCAAAGTTTAGTTCAGTTCAAGTTGACCCTTTGTGGTGAGAGGTTCAATTTTGCTAGTGTGAACGAGTCTCATGTTGGATTACGTGTGTTTGCCACTGTGTGTGTTAATATTTGCTAGTGTGAACGAGTCTCATGTTGGATTACGTGTGTTTGCCACTGTGTGTGTTAATATTTGCTAGTGTGAACGAGTCTCATGTTGGATTACGTGTGTTTGCCACTCTGTGTGTTGATATATGCTAGTGTGAATGAGTCTCATGTTTGGATTATGTACCTCTGCCATTTCGAGTGGATTACTGTATGGCGGACTGGTTGTCATCCCACTATTGAACGAGTCTCAGGTTGGATTATCTGTGCTTACCACTGTATAGATGAATTTATTTCTGACTTACTCTTGTGATTACAATTCGAATTTCGGCTTTTTCCTCCACTCACCGAGTGGAGGTTTTTATGCCATAAAATAAACTCTTTCCTTTTGCAACTAAAATTTGGCTGTGGTTATTTGAACCCCAATACGCTCCACTAGAAATTAAGTGCCTGATCATTACTCAAACAACCATAAAAGACGAATTTTTAACAAAATACATATATTAATTATTAATGATTATAATTATCGTGTTGATTGCAAACGGATTATCCGACGAAACAAGTGCAAGAGACAAAAAAGTTGCTTTTTGTTT
Organism: Andricus kollari; assembly: GCA_932074435.1. Classification (NCBI taxonomy): domain Eukaryota; kingdom Metazoa; phylum Arthropoda; class Insecta; order Hymenoptera; family Cynipidae; genus Andricus; species Andricus kollari. Next base: position 8,413 of record CAKNWW010262518.1, on the reverse strand, counting down.
AGCGAGGTGAAAGTGCTGTTATAAATTTGTGTTGTTAATAAAGAATTAATTTGTTTCCAACGAAATTGTTCAGAAAAAAGCTTAGCACGACTTCGAAAACCGAACCAAGATATTTGTAATCAGGGGAAAATTGTATACCATTCCCTTTATCATGCGTGAATGGATAATTTCCAAATGTAATGATAAACTGCTCGTAAGAAATGAAGTATGTGTTCAAAAGTAACATTGTGAAGTAAAACATAAGTCGCAAAACGATTCACATTTTTTTTTTTTTTTTTTTAAATCACGTACAAGTATACATAGAATACAGTCAAATTAGCTAAAAGAAGGCCATTTGGTAGAAACAATTAGCAGTTTTTCCTATTGATTTCAATAAATACACGTGCTATACATTTTTTCATGGGGAAACTTAAGAAGATGGGCAGTTGAATTTTATATTTCAATATATCTTTAAAAAATTAAAATTTGAAACCTTTTTGTACACGTTCTCCAGTTCATCAAAATTCTATAACCGATTATTGCAGACAGCCCCCGATTTGTTCAAACATGCAATGTTTGTGTACAATGCGAATAAATCTGTTATTTTTCGGGGGAAATTGAGCGACACAGATTATTGATATCTCGCATGATTGTATAATCTGCCTTTTTATACAGAGAGCTTGTATATTGTCATCTAATGTAACAAGGTACTACTTTCGGAGTAAGTTGCCGAAAATTGTACAGTTACCCAATGGGCGCTAAACTTGATGACGTCTTCACGATATCGTTACGACATCTTCACGACAACTTTACGACATTCTATGTCCATGTCGCTAAGGTGTGTTTACGATATTGTAAAGATACTTCAACGTCATGGGCATTGGATGTCGTAAAGATATCGTAACGATGTCGTAAAGACGTCGCCAAATTTTGTGTCCACTGGGTACACTCATTCGGGGTGAATATTACATGCATGAATTCGGAAGCGAATTGATTATAATATATTATATTCTTCACATTTTTATTTCACAGTCTGCATTTAATGATATTATCCACCCTTAACCACCTACACCCACCCAACCTTTTAGGAATTCATATAGTCATTTGAGTAGGGACCCCTGGTTTTTGTATTCAGCGTATTCGCCCCTGAATGAATCAGTGTTGGTCATTGTGGGCGTTTCATTACCTGCAGACTTGAGTCATAACGGATGGTTGTTTTTACTTTTCTCGCTAGGGTCGCCCAAAGGAAAATCCGAACTCGAAAACTGCCTTACCAGCTCCCTGGTTCGCTGCATAGTAGAACACATTACTTCAACGATGTTATCGGGAAAAATTTCCATCTTTTAATTTTTATTTGAAAAATAGAATTTTTTTCGAAAAAAGCGAATTTTACCGAGAGTCTTCTTACTCTTTAGAGTATGTGTACAAAAAATCAGATTTACACTCGATTTCCAGGGCCCTCAATCTAGTCATGATGTAATAGGCCCCTAATACAAGCAAGTTGTTCAATGAACTAGTTACTAGAGCGATCATAAAACCCTCACACATCCGTCATCCAGCTCGTTCAAATAATAAATGCAATAAATTTAATGCATTTATAACTGTCAAAAATCTTATCTGGAGGATAAAGAGAGGTTCGGCTCTCTAGGAAGTAAGGTCGAGCAACTCTCCAACTATTTTCACAGGTACTACCTGCTGTAATGTCATCGGAAATTTTACTGAAAATTATATCACGAAATTGAAACTGTACTTTACACGTTTAGTAACGACCCTTAACTACCCCTTCCGGATCAGCTCTGCCAATTTATTAAGAGTGGGATCATTCACCTTTGGCAACCCGGTTTTCAGTGACAGATTAACCAGTAGGCCAAGGTAGTTAATGGCCTAAGGGCCCCGAGGGGCTGGGAGGCCCAGAGGGCCCCTCAGACTTTTGTAAATCTTCCTTGAAAAAAAGTGAATTGAATTTCAAAATTAAACTATTGAAAATTAGGGGCCCCGTGGGCCCCTCAGACTTTTGCAACGTTTTCTTTTACAAAAAAGTGTCAATTAAATTTCCAAATTATGCTGTCGGGAATTAGGGTCTCAATGAGCCCCATAGATTTTTATAACTATTTCTTTAAGAAAAAGTGTCCATTCAGTTTCAAAATTAATACCATCGGGAATCAGGGGCCCACTGGGCCCCTTAGACATTTGTAACTTTTTCTTTAAAAAAAGCGTAAATCAATTTTCAAAAATATGCTTCGGGGAATTAGGGGCTCAGTCGGCGCCTTAAGCTTTTGTAAACCATTGAATTTCAAAATTGAATGAGCGGGAATCAGGGTCCCAGGGGGCCCTTCAGACTTTTGTAACCTTTTCTTTTACAAAAAGGCTTCAATTAAATTTTAAAATTATGCTATCGGGAATTAGGCTAGAAAACGCATTATAAGACAATGATGTGAGCTATAGTCCTTTCTTTTATACATTTATTTCTTAAAGATTTCTATAAACTTTCTCAAATTTTTTGAAAAAATTATAGGGGGGGAGAGGCACAGAAAATTCAGTAATCCGGCACTGCCGTTTGTTGTCTTTACTCTGGATTTTCAGTAATTCAATTTTGTCTTCAGCAGTCCTCATTTCTTCAGAATACAGAAATTTCGAATTTGCAGAAATTTGCAACCACGAAGATTAATTTTCAAACCGAAAAAACGAATGTTCACCAAATCACATAAATTTTTAACTAAGCAATTAAAACTATAGCATTTAAGGGAATTAATTTTAAATTTTAAAAAAGAATTTTCTACAAAACAATTTAGCTCTGTTTTTAATACTTAAATTTTCTAGACAAAAAAATATGAATTTTCAACTAAACATGTTATAGTTGATATTACAACATAGAAATATTTTTATTTTAACAAAAATGAATTTTCAACAAAATGTTTGAATCCTCAACTAAAACAGATAATTTGTCAACCAGTTCCATTTAATACCAAATGAAATGTTCACCAAAAAAGACGAATTTGCAACAAAAGACATCAATTTTCAATCAAATGGACCCTTTTTTTAATTAATAATAACTTTGCTTCCTCATACAGAAAGCTTTGTGATACTAATATTTTCTAAAAACTTTAAATTCATTTAATTAAACTTTCTTCAATTTAAACATGTCTAATACAATATTCTAAGGAATTGTACGGATGGGTGTGTGTTTGTGTGTGGATATCACACTTTTTTGTGAACACGATAACTTGAAAACGGTTGAAGATAAATTGATGAAATTTGGTGGGCTTATTTTCACCACTAATACCTAAAAATATTTATTTCTATAGTAAAAAGTGTCTCATTCTCATAATTTGAAGTTAATGCGAGAATAGAGAAGATGTGTTGATTCGAGATGAATCGATTCATGATATTTTTTAACAAAGTAGTTCAACATTGAACCGAGTATAGTTGAATTTGCAACCGAGAAGGTTAGTTTTGTACCGATAAAGACCAATTTTTAACAAAATACATGATTTTCCAGCAGAATATTTCAATTTTTAAACGAAAACCCCGAATTTAAAACAAAAGAAATGAATTTTAAACCAAACTTTTTCATTTTTGAGCAAGAAGAGTATTACTTTTGTACCAAAAAAGACTGAGTTGTGCAAACATGCAAAGTTTGTGTACAATGCGAATAAATCTGTTATTTTTCGGAGGAAATTGAGCGACACAGATTATAATCTGCCTTTTTATACAGAGATCTTCTGTATGGTCATTTAATGTAACAAGGTACTACTTTCGGAGTGAGTTGCCGAAAATTGTACAGTCCCAGCGGACACGTTCTGTAAATGTTACATAACCAAAAGAGAACATTTATACATAATATTGTTACAATCGTTTGCCATAACAATTACAGAACATAAAGGTCAAACTGTTATGTAACGCAGTTACTGTAAGGATACGTAACAATTCTAGAATTGTGTAATGTAACCAAAATATAACAGAGTGATAGAACTGTTATGTCACTAGAATGTCACACGTGTTCCAAGAAAGGCACATAAAGGTCATACTGTTCTGTAGCGCTGTTACTGTAAGAATATGTAACAGTTCTGGAATTATATAATGTAACTAATATAGAACAGAGTGATATAACTGTTATGTCTCTAGAATATCACACGTGTTCCAAGAAAGGAACATAAAGGTCACACTGCTCTGTAACGCTGTTACTGTAAGGATATGTAACAGTTATGGAATTCTGTAATGTAACCAATACAGAACAGAGTGATAGAACTGGTATGTCACTAGAATGTCACACGTGTTCCAAAAAAGGCACATAAAGGTCAGACTGTTCAGTAACGCTGTTACTGTAAGGATATGTAACAGTTCTGGAATTCTGTAATGTAACTAATATAGAACAGAGAGATAGAACTGTTATGTCACTTTTTTTGAAGGTTATAGCTGGGTGAACATGCAAAAAATGCCCCTAAAGGATTTGAAACCGTTAGCCGTCATATTGGATGAGACAGAGGGTGTAACGTCCATTTTATTTTTTTTTCTCTGCTTCTATCGTTAGCAAAAATCTGGAAAAAATCACAGGACTTCTTGCAATCATTCTCAACGTCCAAGATTATCCAAAAATATTTTGGCGGAAATCCAAACACAAAAAAATTTTCAAAATTTTTTATGAATTTCTTTGTGTGATAAAACTCAAGTACTATCTCAGTTTTTTTTACCACAGAATAGTAACCCACAGTAGTAACACACATATTACGTCCTGTCAGTTTCAATTTTTTCCATTAGTATAACGTAAGTCACAACACGAGTTGAAGTTAAGAAACAAAATCTGAGAAATTCTCGGCAAGCACGCTTTCGCGGTCGACAACAGTAATTGCCGATTGAAAATTGAAGTTTCAGAATTGGACATTTTAAGACGTATCTCAGGAACCCGTGGAGATTTTTGAATTTTTATTGGCTTATAAACCTTAAGACCTAGGTCGTGTCGTCTGATATTCTTGCAGTTTTTCAAAATTCTCAAGTGGTATATTCTCTTCAAAATGTCAAATATATCTTGATTAGGGCTTATTCGACGCGTGATTTAATAAGCTTTTAACGGGTTTTAAAAAACATTTCTCGATTATTTTGGGAACGAGTAATCACGTTTGAAAGTCAGCAGTAATTTTTAATAGTACTTTCGCTGATCGTACTGACAATTTCCGACAGTAGTGTACTATTTAGCTTATGGTCGATATTTGTCGAGATTCATCAGACCGGCAGAAATTTTGAGGAATTTATTCTCAAAAACAAAATGTGTGAATGTGATAAATAAGGACAGTGACGAGGATTAGGTTTTCAATCAATATGAAAATAAATCAGATATATAAATAAAACTTGAAAAAAAAAATCAAAAATAATAGTACCACCAATAATCATTTTATATTTCCTGTTACAATGTATATATACATTATGTATATGTATATATAATGTAGCTAAAAATGTATAAATAAACTTATATAAATGTATTATATGAATACAATTAAAAAATCTGTAAAAATTTACACAAACAGCTCTTTGGGTGACTAATATGTGGTCAAAAAACTGAGTTAGTACTTGAGTTTCATCACACAAAAAAAATTTGAAATTGTCGTTGAGTTTGAATTCCCGCCAAAATTTTTTTGGAAAGATTATGCACGTTGAGTATGACCGAAAGAAGCATTGTCAATATTTTCAGATTTTTTTCTAAGAATATAAACAGAGAAAACAAATAAAAAATAAAACTAACATTACCCCCTCTAACTCATCCAATAAGCCGTCTCACGGTTTGAAATTATGCAAAAAAATTTTGTTGATTGTATGCTTTCAAATCGCTGACTCAACATTGGATTTCCCTTTGGGGAATTTTTCGCATGGTCACCCGGCGGATATTTAATGTGTTGACCCTCACTGTTTATGTATATGAAAGCATTCCTTTGATTTTAAGAATGGGGAAAATATTGTATTTCATCTCGAGGACACATTCTTTTAACGTATGGTGTGAAATATGTCTTTTAGGGTCACATTTTCTGAGTATACAGTACGATTTATGGTATTTCCGATAAGCTTCGAATGCGTTGACATTCACTCGTTATGTTTATGAAACGATTTCGTCGAATTTAAAACACTACGAAATATTTTAATTTATTCTTTCCCCAAGCCTCTTTTTCGTTTCTCTTATCGATCGGGACCACCTGCAAAATAATGACCGTATCATTCATAGGGTCCAATCACTCGTTATGTTTTATGAAAGAATTTCTTTGATTTTAAGCACGGGGAAAATATTGTATTTCATCTCGAGGACACATTCTTTTAAGACAGAGAAAGCAATAATGTGTTAGAGAGATATAGTGAATAAATCATGAATATAAAAGAGGTGAATTGTATTGCATCCTCACTCGTCTTCCGAAATCTGATTGATAAAGAAAAAATCTGTAAAAGAAAGTGAACTACGAATTCGGTTAAGTGAACATTTGAAGAATATTCCAGAATTAAAGAACTTAATTCAGAAAAGATCTGAGTTTAATTTTATATTGAAAACGTTTGAGTCTGTAAATCTGGGTGAAAGAAATGGATTATTCAAAATTAAATAAAGCTGCTAATGTGGTGCCAACAAGGAAGCTGAAGGATCTTACTGTTGGAGGCTTTTATCAAATTTCAAATCTGAGGCGACTTGAAACCAAATACGGACCTGGGATTGTTGCTGAAATTGAAAATAGCTACATTGTGTTCCTACCTCAACGAATGGTTCAAGTCTTTGATGAAAATTCGACATTGTTTGAAGATTTGCAAAAAGAGGCTGCTGAGAAGGAGGTTTTCATAAAATATCTAGGAGGGAAATTCAATCAGATTGAATTCGTTTCTACAGGTGTGGATGAGGTTGATGTTTAAATAATCAATATGACATACATCCCTGAAAGTCAAATGGTGATGGCAACAACATATAATTTGGATCCATGGTTTACTAAGCAAGCTGTCATTGGACTGGATGTTAATAAAGACGGAAGTTTGTCATCATGTATCAAATTCATGAGCAGTCATCCTCGAAGTTGCATCGTTCTCAGTAAAGAAGACTGGGAAGTGTTTAAAAGTTTCTTTAAAGTTTTTGAATTATTTTTCAATGGTGAGCAATGTAATCTGAATTGTAATTTAATTAAATGTGAAAATTTTCAATTACGTTACGGATTGTGTCTCGGTGAAAAAGTTATTTCATTACAACAACCAGGAATAAGTGATTCATATTACCCATTTCTTTTGCGAAAAACAACTTTTGCGATACTCTGTGAACTTAAAAATTGTAAATACATTGTGTTTATGATTTTTTCATAGAACCATACGTAACTATATTACATATGATTATTAAAACTATAGCTGAGTCACTTTGGGATGAAAAAAATGTCACGTATACTGAAAAAGAAATTGGATCTTATATTGTAAAAAATATCAATTATTAAAAAAGAAAGCTGGATATAGAACTTCATGTAGGTATTTTCATACTTTTTTTGTGGAAATTGTCATATTTAAGATGGAATATTTAAGACAAAAAGTTTTACAAAAATTGTCTGAATTAAGAATGTTATAAATAGTTTTGTATAAAAAAAATATGCATGCACGTATCAGTTCCATGACATTGTTTTGAATAAAATTATAATTATAATTATCACTCTTCTTCTTATTATTACACAGCTCCACAAAAAAAAAGTTGTCTACCCCAGAAATTAGAATAGGCTTCCCCTACGTTTTTGGGGTCGCTGAATCCGAATCCGGGGTCCGTTTGGCTCCATCACGTCAGCTTTTGTCCCTAACCTAAAAAAAGATGAAAATCGCTGTTTTCAGGTGAAACATGTTTCGTACCTATAGAAAGTGGTCATATCCTATGTTTTCGATGTCGCTGAGTACGAATCTGGAGTCATTGTGGTTCCATGACGTCACGCTTCGTCCCTAACCTCAAAAAAAGACGGTGAATTGGTCATTTTATGTAAAACATGTATTTTTTCAATGTAAATTGGTCATAGCCTATGTTTTGGAGGTTGATCATTACAAATCCGGAGTTGTTGTGTTTCTATGACGTCACACATTGTCCCTAACCTAAAGAAAAACAGTGAATTGGTAGTTTTATGTAAAACATGTATTTTTTCAATGCAAAGTGGTCATATCCTATGTTTTCCCTAGCGGACCGGATGAACGGAATGGATACGCTACAGCGTATCCTCAAAGTATCCACATCGTATCCTCCCAGTATCATGGAAAAAAACAAATTAAAAAAGGAAGATGAACATTTAACTTGTTGAAATTCATGTTCTACTTGAAATTTTGAGTTAGAAGGTCACGGAGTAATTGCAATAGTTTTCTTGCAAGGATGAAAACTTAAAAAAATATATAATACTTATCGACAACGTGGGCTGAAGGCGACTTCAAGCGCATCCATAATCGTTTAAGCAGTACG
>CAKNWW010262517.1:0-20550 GCA_932074435.1 Andricus kollari | reverse complement strand
AAAATAGCCCAGTCGCCGAGAATGAGAAGAGAAATTACAAGTAAAGAATCGGGCATCCTCGGCTTCAACGCCGAACCCATCTTCGTGGCTGACCCGAAGCCGCCACCGAAATCAAACGAAAGAGCACGAAGGAGACAGTGAAATCATGAGAACCGACCAATTTTCGTTGCCGCGGAGCGTGGAATCAAGTGACGAAGTGGGGACACACCGACACGCGGCATTTACGTGTGTTGCTCCCACACGGGAGTTGTGGTGGGGGCCGCCAGCTCCCACGATCTGTGAACACTGATTTGAAGAAGTGCTTTGTTTTTTGTGATTGTCAGCTACGTCTACGATGCGGATAAAGAAGGATTTTTTTATGAAACTTTAGGAGAGTGTTTTTGACTCTCAAACGAAAGTTTTCATTGCTATTAGAACTTCGCGCAAACAACTTTTTTTTCGATACGTTTTCATGACGTAACACTCGTCTACACGATGTCAAAGATTGATGATGCGGTGTTCTTACAATAATATTTTTTAAAAGTGGTGTCCAGCATGAAAGTTAAGTGAAATGTGTTGTTTCAATGTTGAATTACGTAAGTATTGAAATCGTAACATGCACTGGCAAAGTTTTTTTTGTTTGTATTTCGTTACAGAACCAACAAGAACCGCACTTGACTTGCTTTTAAAATTTGTTCCCAATACTTTTGTCTTACAACACTAAAACTCCTGAAACTGAATTACTCCACTCCAAAAAAATAATTCACAACAGCAATGTTAATAATTGTGGACAATATATGAATATTGTAAGTCTTTCAAATACGACACAAGAACCTAACCTATGAGCATTTTCACAACAATCTTTTTTTGCTATAATCTGCCAGCGCATTTTACGATCTGAATACTTATTATACTATACCACGCTGGAAGCACCAGTTCCCGTTAGATCACTGAAGTTAAGCAGTGTTGGGCGCGGTTAGTACTTGGATGGGTGACCGTCTGATACTACTGCGTTGCTGTTGGCGGTCGTGGGTGTGGTGAGCCCACACTTGTAGTTATTTACTATAAGAAACTATCCACCTAAAAAACACTACCCGAATTGGGTAGTGTCACGCTTACCCCAAGAGGCTTGCCGAAAGGGAAATAGCTCAATGATATACATAATTTAGAATTAGAACAATATATTTCATCAGCTTCTATGCGTGACACCACATTTCATAACTCTCCCGAATGCGAGTTTCATATTTTACCCTGGAGAATAATATTGGAATGGACTAAAAAAATTATAATTTGCATTATCCACCAAATACTTGAATTTTCAAGTCTAAAAAGATGTTTTTTTAGACGACAGGTAAATTTGGAATCTGAAAAGTTCAATGTGCGACAAAAAAGTTCATCTTCAGCCAAGAGAGATAAAATTCAAACAAAGGAATATGACTTTTCTGCCATAAAAGGTGGACTTTTAATGCAAAAGAACGAATGTTCTACAAAACAGTTCAATTTCCGAACAGCTAAGATCAACTTAACAAAATAGTTGAAGTTTGAACAAAATATTTGAAGTTTTTACAACACAAATTTTCAGTCAATGCATAAATTTTTAACCAAATAGTTGAATTGTCAAATAAAAAAGTGGTTTAAAACCAACAATTAAATAGTTGAATTTTAACTTTAAAAAATGGTACTCTACAATAAAAAAATCAATGATCAACCCGTTGGATTCAACGAAAAAGGTCGAATATTGGACAAAATAGTTGATAAAATAGTTGTTATAGAATCCATTTCAAATCAAACAGATTGTACACGTGAAATCGCAGAATCTTTAGTAGACGAAATGTGCTTTTATTCAGAGGAAACTGGGCGATACGTATTATTCCGATTTCTAAAACTACCCCTATCATAGAACATTTAAAGAAAACCGTCTGCGGTGCCTTCAATTAAAACCTCAAAAAAAAAAAAATAATAATAATAATTACAACAAACTCATTCCCAAGACTATAACTAATATTATTTTTGCCGCAGTAATATTCACAACCTCCAAAAACTACCCCTACCACATTTGACGAACCCCGTCCCGACTGACTTCACCTAAAATAGCCAAAAAATGTTAACGAATAATAATCACAAGAAACGCATTTCCAAGACTATAGTGAATGTCCTTATGACCACAGAAATATCTAACAACCCTCAAGAACTACAACTACCACATTTAACGAAACCCGCCTCGACTGCGTTCATCCAACATCGCCAAAAAATTTTTAATAAATAAAAATCATAAGAAACGCATTTCCAATAATGTATTAAATATACCTATATCCACAGAAATATCCATCAACCCTCAAGAACTAACCATACCACATTTAACGAACCCCGTCTCGACTGCGTTCATCCAACATCGCCAGAAATTTTAAATAAATAAAAATCGCAAGAAACGCATTCCCAAGAATGTATTAAATATACTTATATCCACATCAATATCCATCAACCCTCAAGAACTACCGCTACCACATTTAACGAACCGCGTCTCGACTGCCTTCATCTAAGATCGCCAAAAAAATGTTAAATAAAAAAAATCACAAGAAACGCATTTCCAAGAATGTATTAAATATACTTATATCCACAGAAATATCCATCAAGCCTCAAAAACTACCCCTACCACATTTAACGAACCCCGTCTCGACTACCTTCCCAAGATTCTCGTTAATGTGCCTTTTGATGTAGTAATATTCAGCAATTTCCAAGAATTAACTCTACCACATTAAACTACTTCGGTCAGAAGAATATTAACTGGAGTCTCGGGGATGCGTTTCTTGTGATTATTATGGATTCGGAATATTTACTATAGTCTTTTAAATGCGTTTCTTGTGATTTTTATTTATTTAAAATTTTTTGGCGATGTTGGATGAACGCAATCGAGACGGGGATCGTTAAATGTGGTAGGGGTAGTTCTTGAGGGTTGATGGGTATTTCTGTGGATATAAGTATATTTAATACGTTATTGGAAATCCGTTTCTTGTGATTTTTATTTATTTAAATTTTTTTTGACGATTTTAGATGAAGGCAGTAGAGACGGGGTTCGTTAAATGTGGTAGGGGTAGTTCTTGAGGGTTGTTAGATATTTCTGTGGTTATAAGGACATTCACTACAGTCTTGGAAAGTCTTTTCTTGTGATTATTTTTCGTTTAAAATTTTTTGGCGAGTTTAGATTCAGGCAGTCCGGACGGGGTTCATTAAATGTGGTAGGGTTAGTTTTTGGAGGTTCTGAATATTACTGCGGCAAAAATAATATTGGTTATAGTCTTGGGATTGAGTTTATTGTAATTATTATTATTTTTCTATTTTTTTGAGGTTTTAATTGAAGGCACCGTAGACGGTTTTCTTTAAATGTTCCATGATAAGGATAGTTTTGGGAATCGGAATAATACGTATCGCGCAGTTTCCTCTGAGAAAAAGCATATTTGGTCTCCTTAAGATTCTGCGATTTCAAAAATACAATCTGCTTGATTTGAAATGGATTCTATAACAATTATTTTATCAACTATTTTGTTCAATATTCGTCCTTTTTCGTTGAATCCAACGGGTTGATCATTATTTTTTTATTGTAGAGTACCATTTTTTTAAAGTGATAATCTAACTATTTTATTGTTGGGTTTAAACCACTTTTTTATTTGAGAATTCAACTATTTGGTTAAAAATTTATGAATTTACTGCAAATTCGTCTTGTGGTAAAAAATTCAAATATTTTGTTGGAACTTAAACTGTTTTGTTAAATTGATCTTAAATGTTCGAAAATTCAACTGCTTAGTAGGAGATTAACTTTTTTGTCGCACATTCAACTTTTCGGGTTGAAAATTTGCCTGTCGTCTAAAAAAATTTTTTTTATAGACTTGAAAATTCAAGTATGTGGTGGACAATGCAAATTATAATTTTTGTAGTCCATTCCCATATTATTCTCCAGGGCAAAATATGAAACTCGCATTCGGGAGAGTTATTAAAAGTGGTGTCACGCATAGAAGCTGATGAAATATATTGTTTCAATTCTAAATTATGATAACGGTATAATAAGTATTCAGACCGTACAATGCGTTGGCAGATTATAGCAAAAAAAGATTGTTGTGAAAATGCTCATAGGTTAGGTTCTTGTGTCGTATTTGAAAGACTTACAATATTCATATATTGTCCACAATTATTAACATTGCTGTTGTGAATTATTTTTTTGGAGTGGAGTAATTCAGTTTCTGGAGTTTTAGTGTTGTAAGGCAAAAATATTGGGAACTAATTTTAAAAGCAAGTCAAGTGCGGTTCTTGTTGGTTATGTAACGAAATACAAACAACAAAAAATCTTTGCCAGTGCATGTAACGATTTCAATGCTTACGTAATTCAGCATTGAAACAACACATTTCACTCAACTTTTATGCTGGATACAACTTTAAAAAAATATTTTTGCAAAAAATAGGAACATTTTTCTGGATGTAATTTTAAAGATTGCCCCTTTAATATAACCTCGAACTGAAAATAAAATTTATAAAATTCGATAAATAAAAGAATAAGTTTTGATAAATCTTGATAAATTTTCAAAGTTGGATCTTATATAGGGGAAACAATTTTTTGACTCATAATTATTTATTTAACAATCGTTATACATTTAACACTTTGAATTTTTTATTTCGTCAAAAGATTAGAAGTTTTCACCTGATTTTAATGATCTATAGCTTATTTTCTTTCCGGAAAGATTCTTTACAATTTCACTCGTTGATTTTTATTTTTAAAACGGTATTTTATAAATTGAGTGACATAATTTTTTGTAACTGCATAATTCGTCAATTGCTTTTTGAAAATAAAAACCAAAGAGCGGAATTGTAAAGAGTCCTTCATGGAGTATAATGAGATGACTGAAGATGGATCTCGACTTTAAAAAAACAGACCACTTTATATTTACGTATGTAAAGTACAGCCTATCTTCCCTCTGCGGTACAACTGCAAGGGCCGTCAGCTGATCACCAGTAAGCCGCAAAATAGATTAATGCGCATTCATATGTCAAAAAATGTTGCAATCCTAAACACAAAGTTGAGCACCCCTTCGCGCTCAGAGCACGCTCAGAGTCGAATGTCGAAAACACCCTTTGACATCGTGTAGACGAGCCAGCTGATAGAGCTTCGTTTAGTGGCCGCCAGACTTCACAATTTGAGGCCCATCGCAAATACCGATCGAACTGGCAATTGGAGTTGAGATTTAGTTGGAATTTTTGTTTTTGAATCTTTTATGCTCAAATGATGTACATAAACGTACTTTACTGTCGGCTCTTCCATTTCTCAAAGTTTGAAGCCGATATTTCACTTATAAAAAAGTTCTTAGATTCAAAAAATTACAAAAAGCACTCCGTCTTAATTTCGTCGAAAATAATTTTTTGCGAAATCCCTCCTCGAATGAAGTACGTAAACGTTGTTTATTGTCTTCTCATACATATACCAAAGTTTCAGCCCGACTTTTTATTGGAAAAAAAGTTCTTAGGTTCAGAAAAAAAAAATTGGAAAATTGAAAAAGTGAGGTCGGCAAGGTAGGTATTTATGTGTGTCACATGCCCTTAAGTGGATTTAAAGAGGAATCGTGGAAAGTAATGTGTTGTAATATGTTCCTAAGGTGATACTGGTTGCGCAGTTAATTTCGCAAAATATTTGTAATGGATTCCATGGGGAACATATATGGAAACTATAATCCGAAATTACTTTTTGAACATTTCTTTAAATGGATCTAATAGGAATTTAATAAAAACTTAATTCTAAGAGGATCTAAGCGAAACCTAGGTAGACCTTAAAACGCTAAATTATTTTTCGTGAAATTCTTTTAAATGGATCTAATGGAAATTTAATAGGACTACGTTTATTTGAAAAGTTATTAAGCATATATAGTTGCCGTGTTAAGAGGATCTAAGAAGATTTTAAATGGACATTAAAACGATAAATTATTTTGTACGCAATTTCTGTAAGTGGATCTAACAGTAATTTAAGAGGCTGCGTTTACTGGAAAAATGACTATATATAATTGCCGCCTTAAGAGGATCAAAGGGGATATTAGACGGACATTAAAACACTACATTTTTTGTACGGAATTTCTCTAAGTGGATTTAATAAGTATTTAAAAGGACTGCTTTTACTGGAAATGCGTCAGAGTATACAATTTGTATTGTAAGGGGATCTAAAGGGAACGTAAGTGGACACTAAAAGACTTAATTATTTTGTACGGAATTTCTCTAAGTGGATCTAACGGTAATTTAAGAGACTGAGTTTACTGGAAAAGTTACTAAGGATATAATTGCCGTATGAAGAGGATCTAGGGAGATCTTAAATGGACATTAAAACACTTAATTAATTATTTTGTAAGGAATTTCTTTAAGTGAATCTAAGAGGAATTTATGAGTTATACTATGAATTATACTAAATCCCAAAATGATGGATCAACTACACATTACGAATCTTCAAATGAAACTTTTCGACCATATGTACAACTATATATTTCTTCTTGATTTCACTTCACTATGCGATACAGCATCAGAACGCATTTACCTCTAAAGAGATTTCATTTGTGGAATGGAGGTAACCAGCGGAATGCCACGCAAGTGTAGAGTCATCACTTGAAAATATTTTTAAAAATATACTCTAGTTCTCCTTCCTGCTAGCGATCACGTTCTGTAAATGTTACATAACAAAAAGGGAATATTTATACATTATATTGTTACAATCGTGTGCCATAACAATTACAGAACATGAAGGGCACACTTTTCTGTAACGCTGTTACTGTGAGGATACGTAGCAGTTCAAAGGCGGGCCAACCAAGAAGAACATATTTTAGGGTGAACTTCCGAAAAAGTTGGACCTCCGATTTTCTACGGGATCGGTATCCTAATGTATTTTGTTGCGCTGATTACGAATATGATAGTGAAAATTGGCGCAAATTTGATTTTCATGGAGAAAACCATAAAAAATCCACAAAAACCATGGTTTCTGCATTTATCTCAGTAGTTATTCATAATTAAAAAGATTTTTCCTATAAAAGATGTAGATCTCCTCGAAATACACATTTTATGCTTTGAGCATTTTTTTATAAGAGTGATAATTTCCGAGAAAATCAGTAGTAAATTTATTTTCATTTTAAAAAATTAATAAAATACATAAGTCCATACATCCATTAGTTTCGGCTTGACACTTATGTATTTTGACGCGCTGATTATGAATATGATAGTAAAAATTGGCGCAAATTTTATTTTCATGGTTAAATCATCAAAAAACCATAAAAATAATGATTTTTTAGGTTGAGCTCAGCTAATATGCAAAATTCAAAAAAAATCTTCAAACGATAGTTGTAGATCTCATCTTAATACATCTTTTTTGTTGCAAGCATTTTTTTATTGGAATGATATTTTGGTTGGAGTATTTTGAAGAGCATATTCTTTTTTTTTTAGATTTTGTTATTCGTGGAGGGCGGGAAGGCACGCCTGTGACTTTTTACAAAAATAATGTCAGGTCGTACCCCTACCCCTTTTCCAACGCCGCGTGGAGTGCGGGAAGGCACCCCTGTGACTTTTTACAAAAATAATGTCAGGTCATACCCCTACCCCTTTTCCAACGCCGCGTGGAGGGCGGGAAGGCACCTCTGTGACTTTTTACAAAAATAATGTAAGGTCGTACCCCTACCCCTTTTCCAACGCCGCATCGGGGGCCGTAACGCACCCCTGTGGCTGGTCACGAAAATATTATAAGACCGTACCCCTACTCCTTTTCCAGCGCTTCGTGGGGGGGAGGGAAGACACCCCTGTGACTATTCACAAAAATAATGTAAGGTCGTACCCATACCCCTTTTCCAGCGTCGCGTGGGGGGCGGGAAGGCACCCCTGTCACTGGTCACAAAAATATTACCCCTTTTCGAACGCTTCGTGGGAGGGGGGGGGGAAAGACAATCTGTGATTAAAAAACCATGATTTTTATGGTTTTAATGGTTTTTAATATGAAAATCGATTTACTACTGATTTTCTGGGAAACTATCATTCCTACAACAAAATTCTCGAAACATAAAATAAGTATTTCGAGGAGATCTACAACTTTTGTTGGGAAGATTTTTTCGAATTTTGAATAATTACTGAGATAAATTCAAAAAAACATGATTTTTATGGGTGTCTTATGGGTTTTCACCCTGAAAATCAAGTTTCCGCCAATTTTTACTATCATATTCGTAATCAGCGCGTCAAAATACATAAGTATACGGAGGTCGAGGAAAATCGGAGGTCTACCCCTTTCGGAAGTTTATCCCAAAAAACATTTTTTTTTTGCATATATGAAATAAACATTACACGCAACTAGAAACCTCATAGAAATCTTTTAACGCTTAACTATTTGAACAACATCTTTCTAAAAAAATATGTTGTGTCATTTTCATCTTGTTCGAAAATTTTCAATAAATAAATTTTGGAGAGTTTGTCCAATTATTAGTTTTTTTATCATTTTGTTACAAGTTATGTAACAGAAATTGTGAGAGAAATTAAAAAGAGATACTTTTGTTGTGAGAACGCGTGTTGTGTTATTTTAGAATTGGTAAGAATTTTTCAGTAAAGAAATTTTTGTAGCTTACTCGAATTTTTAGTTTTCTTGCTAATTTGTTACAAGTTATGTAAGTTAAGAAAATTTGCTAGGTTTCGCAAAATTTCAAAGGGTGACTTTCGATGTTAGTAAATTTCATTTTTTTTATTTTTGTAACAAATTCCCAAGAAAGAAATTTTGCTAGGTTTCGTAAACTTTCAATTCTTTGTTGATAGATTATTTACTAGTTATTTAACAGAAATTTTGAAAAGAAGCATAAAGAGTCAATTATTTTGTTAGACAGGTATTTTCTACTTAAATCTTGGTTACGCATTTTCCAGAAAGAAATTTTGCCAGGTGTCGTAAATGTTTAGTTTTTTGTTTATTTTTTTTACAAGTTGTGTAACAGAAATTCTGAGTGGAATCGACAAGGATAACTTTTGTTGTTAGAAAATGTGTTTTCTTATTCAAATCTTGGCAACGAATCTTCCAGAAAGGAATTTTTCTGGCTTTGGTAAATGTTCACATTTTTGTTTATTATTTTTGTTACAAGTTATGAAACAGTAACTCTGTGAGGAATGGAAGAGGGCGACTTTTGTACAAAGAAAATATTTTGAATTATTTAAATCTTGTTAATGAATTTTCCGGAAAGAAATTTTCCCAGACTTCGTAAATTCTCAGAGTTTTGTTAGTTTTCTTACAAATTATGTAACAGAAATTCTGCGGGGAATCCAAAAGGTTGACGTCTGTTGTTAGAAAATGAATTTTATTATTTAAATCTTAGGAACAAATTTTCAAGAAAGAAAGTTTTATAGGTTCACGTGTGTTGAGATTTTTTTTAGTTTTGTTGCAAGTTAGGTAACGCAAATTCTGAGAGGAACCGAAAAGAGTAACCTCTTTATTGCAAAAGGGGTTATCTTACGTTAGGCTTGCTGACTCAAGCAAGTAAGGGTGCTGGGTTTCGCGAAAGTAAGTTTTTTGTTATTTTTGTCACTTATGTAACATAAATTCTGAGATATAGGTTCTTTTATAGTTTGACCTTGTTAATAAATATTAGAGAGAAGGATTCAAAATTATAACAAGTTTTGGAGATTTCAACTTTGCGTTTGTCAATAAACAATGGAATAGCGACAACTCGACGGGGAATTACGTAATGTACGAGCTGAAGTGTGTCGCCAAAAAGGACAAACTATCTTACCCTCTATCTACATGGGCCCTCTGTATCCGTGCACTCTCCATGTTTCTTGGTTGATCGGAGCTCGGAGTGCAGGCGGCCAACCGTTTTGGTTACTTTGCACGGAGATGAAATGTTCCTAGGCGGCTACTACTGGTTCGCAAGATGGCTGTCGCCGCGCCAGTTTTCAGTTGTTTGAAGGGAAAACGTCAAGTTTTTGCAAAATAGTGAATTGTAATCATAACCTGTAGTATAAATGAGATATAAGTTTTGCAGAATGGAAGAGCAAGAATTGTCTACCCGTAAACTTAATATCTTGCAATGATGATATTGTTTTATTTTTAAACTGAAAACTGAATTTTTCATCGCAACCCGCAGTGAAGCCAGGTACCGCCTAGGGAATTTGATATTTGCGCAAAGTAACCAAACGGTTGGCCGCCTGCACTCCAAGCTCCGATCAACCGAGAAACACGGAGAGTGCACGGATACAGAGCGCCCATGTAGATACAGGGTTAAGGGATCGTATGGCTACGTCTCACAACCGTGAGATGGGTAGTCACAGGACACGATGAAATCACAACGACAGACCGGCGCAACCCTCGTGTGTTTTGAGGACACGAAGCTACCTAAGGATGACAGCCTCCTGCATCAATTTCGCAAGTGCCTTGGCATATTTTTGGCATGCGGGTAATGACTTTAAGGTTACGAACCAGTGATAGTTTCGCACCTCCGAGATCACCTATCACAAGGACAATTACTTGTACCGAATATTTTGGGTACAGACTTTGCAGCTTCATTTTAAGGTCTTGATACCTCTCCTCCTTATCTTTCCCCTTGGCAGTGATGTTGTATTCGGACAGGGCCGAGAATTCGATCACGAATATAGTTCGTTTCTCGAAGTCTTGGAGAACAATGTCGGGCCACGAGTGTGCAACGGAGACTGCTGTCCAAAAATCGTAGTTCCAGAAAATTTGGCACTTCTCGTTTTGGACGATTGACTCTATCTCCCTTGGAGCGTTCGGCAGGGCAGCGTCGCAGCCAACACCGTAAGAGCGACAAAGATGGTAATAAAGGACTCTTAGGGCCGCATTATGTCTGTGGATGCACGTCGTTCTTGCGTGGATGGGAAACCCCGATAGTATGTGTATCAGGTACTCAGCGTGTGTATGACACGCTCTGCACCTATCGCTGGGAACTTCTTGACATAAAATGCGGCCATGGTATGCTAAGGTGTAAATGATACCGTCCTAGCATGCGAAAATAAAACCCTCTCTACCTGAATTAAGCCCTGATGATCTGAGGAAAGTAAAAGTTGGCTCCTTCGACAAGGACTGTTTTTCTACTTTCCTGTGAAGATTTCCGTGCAATTTCTTGTCGAGTAGCTCTTGATGGAATTTTGTAACTTATGCTTTCTGCACTTCGGCTTTCGGATGTGAAGCATCTTGATGGAGTAATGCACTTTCCTCACTTCTGATGTTAAAATGCAGGCCAAGGGTCTCGGCCGCTTGCTCCGCAAATTTGTAAAGGAACGCTCCTTCACCAATCATCGCCTAGTTCCTGACCATTTTTAGGAGAGGATCTCTGCTATTGGCTACGATATAAGCTGTACTTAGAAAAATTCGGTTATGAAGACACTGGAGATTCAGAAGTCTGCGTCCGCCTGGAGGGACTGAAATGTATAATCGCGGAACTGACGAATTGAAATGCAAGCTTTTATGCATATGCATGAACTTACGTGTGTTGACATGAAGGGCCTTAAGTTCGTTCTTCGTCCATTGCACCACCCCAAACGAGTAGATTAGAACCGGGACGGCAATCATGTTAATCGCAGATACCTTGTTCAGCGCCAACAGATTGGAAGACCAAATCTGTCGAAGAAGATGCTTGTATCTGTTTCGGAGCGTCTCCTTTACGGATGTTACGTCCTGAATGCGGCTTTGAGGCACGCCCAGGTATGTATAGCTCTCCATGTTAAGATGTCTAATAACACTTTTATCCACAATCTCAGGATCCTTGGAAACGCCAACAATCTTTCCGTTCATCAGATAAATTTTGGCACATTTATCCAATCCAAATTACATTCGAATCTCTCCTGTGTACTTGTTGGCGATATTTATGGCACTTTGAAGTTTGCCTTTACCAGAAGCATAGAGCTTCAGGTCATCCATATCAAATGCATGAGTGACCTTATGCTCGCGCTGGTCAGTGTCGCCACAGAGGTATCCAGAAGAATATTTTAGTGCGAGAGATAGAGACCGAAGTGTGATGCAAACAAGCAAAGGGCTCATGGCATCGCCCTGAAAGACGCCCCTCTGGAAGGTGACGTTGCTTGTCGTCACATGATAATTTCCAGATGAGATAGTAAATCTAGTTTTCCAAAGAGGCATCAATTTCTCGATGCATCTCACTATGTGTGGATGCACCTTTAAGCTTTCCAACAGACAGATAATAAGTGTATGAGAGGTTGAATCGAAATCTCCCCGGTATTGAATCCAGGCCATTGAAAAGACCTGTTGATGGGCTGCAGCGTCTTTACGGACAAACCTGTCAATTAGCAGGTTCTCTCGACAGCCTGCTACGCCTTTTGTCGAGCCACGTTGTTCTTACATCCCACGCCACACAGACTCAATTCACCGAACAATCCTGTTGTTTAGGACAGCTCTAAAGATCTTATATAGTGTGTTCATACAAGTTATTGGCCTGTAATTCTCTGTGTTGGACAAGATGCCTTTTTTCGGTAGGAGTATAGTGCGTCCTGACACGAGCCCCTGCGAAATGGACGTCTCCGACTTTAAGTATGAGGTGAAGATGCGGGACAAATGTTGGTGTGTCGAAGTAAAGTTCTTGCACCAGAAGTTCTTGATACAATCTGGTCCAGCACCGGAAAAGTTCTTCGTGCCTCTAAGTGTTCTTTCACCTCATCGGAAGTGATTTATGGACATTCCTCCTCATATTTTGTTAGATTGTCGCAAAATTCCTTGAAGCGGATGACATTGTCAGTATCTTTTTTCAACTTTCGTGTTTTCGGGATCTCTCTCCAAAAAGTCTCTACCTCGTTGGGCTTGGGTGAATTTTTGACGGAAACAGGGTGATCACTGAACAGGCGTGATGGGTCAGCGAGAAACTTTTGATTCTCTCTGATCCATCTGTTCCTCTTCTGTATTCTCCTCCTTGCGTCAGGTAACAGCTGTATTTTGTCAAGAATATGCTGCTTGATTGTTAGCAGCTTTGACTTGTTTAGTGTGTGATTCAAGGTCCAGAGTTTTCGGGAAAAATTTCGAAGCCTTTCCGTGAACGGTCTACCAGATGTTATGTAGTCAATCACACATTGAGCACTGGAAATCTCTTCCGAGATTTCTCCACGATAGGAGGCATCCATTTCAGCCAGATCTTGGGGTTTAGGGATCGTCCATATATTACGTAATCAGTTTTTCTTTTGTTTAAGTAAAGACGAAAAGAGGATTGCTGTGAAGTTGAGAATGACACAGCGATATAAACAACAGACAAATTGATTACGTAATATATGGATGACCCCTTAGGAGCAACTTGCATGTTAATATTCCTTCTTGTCCTGAAATCGTGATCATCTCTCAGAAGGTGCCTGCTTTCCGCGGTTGGTCTTAATGTCGCTTCCTTATCTTCGACTGCAGCTTGATCAAGCAGCGTTTGTAGAAGTGCTCTGCGTACATATCCATTTTTCCGGAAGGAGGCACGTTGATGTTGGAACTATTGAATTGAAGCGTGGTGAAGCTCTGGGTCTTTTTGGCACCACAGAGTATGCATAGCACCATAAAGCCTCGGTGAACAGGGAAAATTCTGCCATCGTAGTGGTCTCGCAAGTCATCCTTGAGTTGATTTGTCCATTCAGTGTAGGCGTCTTGCCGGTTCGCGTCGTGTTTTCATCTAAATTATTTTCAGCATGCCGAACTGTAGGATTATCGGCATTGTTCGCCAACTCATTGTCAGGTGCTCTGCGCGTTCGATGGTTTTGAACCGCATTTACAACTTTTTGGTGTTTTGGTGGTGTAATTGTTGTTCCCACGAGCTTAGGGGTTATTCCTTCAGGACTATTCCTTGACAATTGTCCGCGACGGCTTTTTAATTGTTGTAACCATATTCAGCAGAAACCCTTGGTACAGGGATCCTCCATCCGCAACCCGAGGACGCATTCGGTGGCTTTGTCATAGGCCCTTCAGTTTTATTCTATTCTATATTGTATATTACGTAAGGCGTTTTTCTTTTGCTTGAATAAAGATGAGAATAAAATAGCTATGAAGTTGGAAATGACACAAAGATATAAACAAACAAATCAGTGAAGCTTTTTTGTGTCCAAACTAAGCTTCGCATAACTTTTTATCAGAGAACTGTTTTCTTTAAGTTTTTGTGCACTATCATATAGTACAAGGGATTGTATAGGTGGTTAGAGACCCTGTATAGTTAAAAGTCTGTCATGAGGACAACCGCAGGATTTTGCCGGTAGCGGGTGCTAATCTGAAAAACTGCACCCACTCCTATCGAAATCGCGGTAAAAGTTCAGCTGTAACCACGTCTCACAACCGTGAGATAGGTGGTTACAGTCTGCGACGAATTCAATACGATGATCCGACAAAAATCTCGTCCACCCTGAGGATACGGAGCGACCCAAGGACGGCCGCCTTCTGAATTTCCACCGCAAGTGTCTTATCATTTTGTTGACACACAGGGATGCTTTTCAAGCTATTAACCAGTGAAATCTTGGCTCCTCCAAGAGCGTCGACAACCAAGACGATTAGCTTAACAGAATATTCCGGGAATAACCGTCGGAACTCCCTTATAAGGACTTTATATGTACCTCTCTTTCTATTCTTTCTCCTTGGGTATGCCGCTCTTGTCAGGTGGTGCCGAAAATTCTATAACGAAAATGGTTCATTTCTCGAAATCAAGGACAACTATAGCAGGTCTCGAGTGCGCACGGAAACAATTTTCGAGAATATGAAGTTCCAATATATGCGGCACTTCTCATTTTCGACAATTTACTCTATTTCCCTAGGAGCCTTTAGCGGAGCCGTATTTGGGCTGATGCCTTAAGAGTGACAAACATGGTAATAAAGCACTCTTAGTGCCGCATTGTTCCTTTGAATGTAGGCCGTTCCCGCATGAGTTGGACAACCAGATAGTATGTGTCCTAGATGCTCGGGGTGTGCATGACACGCTCTGCAGCTATCATCGGGAATGTCTTGGCTCAAAATGTGGCGACGGTATGCTAGACTGGAAATGACACCGTCTTGGCATGCCAAAAAGAAATCATCTGTGCCCAACTTCAATCCGGGTGATTTAAGGAAAGCAAACGTTAGCTCATACGACATAGACTGATCCTCCACATTTCTGAGGAAGATGCCGTGCATCCTCTTGTCGAGGAGCTGTTCGCGGAAGTTCTTCTCCTGTGCTTTCTTAATCCGGGCCATCAGCAGTGAGGATTCGAGATGGATAAGATTTGATGCATTTTGCTCACACCTGTTATTCAATTCAAGGCTGAGTGTCTCAGCAGCCTCCTTCGCTGCTTTGTACCGAAACGCCGCTTTGCCCACTTCTTCGTGTTTCATGAGGGTCATGTCCATTTGCGACTATATGTACTATACGCAGAATAATCCTGTTGCGAGGACATTCAAGATACAGTATTCTGCGACCTCCTTGACGTCGTGAGATGTAAAGTCGCAGAACAGAATACTTAAGGTGCAAACGCATAGAGGACTACTGGGACGGCAAGCATGTTCGCCGCAGATATTTTTTTCCTTGCCGACAGTTCGGAAGACAATATCCGTCGGACGAGACGCTTCTATCTGCATCGAAGAGTATCCTTTATAGATGTCACGTCCTGAATGCGGCTCTGTGGCACGCCAGGGTATGTGTAGGTCTCTCCAGCGCCAAGGTGTCGTATTGCGCTTCTGTCGAGGAGCTCAGGATCTTCGGGGATGCCATTGCGTTTTCAATTCTTTAAATGCGCCCTTCCACCGACCACTTCGGAATAGGATGTTCTGACTTTAGATATGAGGTGAAAATGCAGGCCAGATGCTGGCGGGTTGAAGGAAACTGCTTCAACCAGAAGGTCTTGATACCATATGGTCCCAGAGCTAAATGGTTCTTCATTCCTCTTAATACTGTTTTCACCTCCTCGGTAGTGATAGGGGTGCATTCCTCCTCAGGTGTTATAAGGGCACTGCGCAGATCCTGGAAGCCATTTAAATTCTTTCAGTTTTCTTTTAGTAGATGCTAGATATCGTAGAATTCTCTCCAAAATGCCTCGATCTCATCTGGTGTAGGCGGGTGGACGACAGTAACTGGATGGTCTTGGAAGAGTTAAGATGGTTCAGACCAAAACTGTTTATTTTCTCTGACCCACCTCTCTCCGCTCTAGACTTCTTCTAGCATTAGAGAGTACTCGTATTCTGTCCATAATACGCAGCCTGTAGGTCAGTAGCTTTGATTTGTTGAGTGTGTGACGCCGGATCCGCATTTCGAGCGCGAATTGGCTACCCTTGGCAGTGAAAGTCCTTCCAGATGTTATGTAGTCAATCACACACTGAATGCGGGACGCATACTGTCTTGCCCAGCCTACCTTTGTGCTGAGTTAATGCATTCGGCTTTTGGTCTTATGATCAACCGTTGGTTTTGTCTTACGGCTTGCATCTGTCAAAGCTCATCCAGTTCAGTCAGATCTTTGGGCTTGACAGAGACCTGAATGTTGATGTTTCTCCGGGTCCTGAAGCATCGATCTTCCTCTATTCGATGCCTGCTCGTGGTTGGTCTCAGTGTCACCTCTCTTTCTCAACGGTGAGCCGTGGCCATAATGTCAGGCCTCGAGTGTGCAACGGAGACTGCTGTCTGAATGTCGTAGTTTCAGAAAATTTGGCACTTCTCGTTTTGGACAATTGACTCAATCTCCCTTGGTGCGTTCGGCAGGGCAGCATCGCGGCCAACACCGTAAGAGCGACAAAGCTGGTAATAAAGCGCTCTTAGGCCCACATTAGGCCTGTAGATATAGGTCGTTCCTGTGTGGGTGGGACACCCTGATAGTATGTGTTCTAGGTACTCAGCGTGTACATGACACGCTTTGCACCTATCGCTGGGAACTCCTTGATATAAAATGCGGCCACGGTATGCTAAATTGGAAATAATACCGTCCTGGCATGCAATAATAAAACCTTCTGTACTTGAATTAAGCCCTGATGATATGAGGAAAGCAAAAGTTTGCTCCTTCGACAAGTACTGTTTTTCTACATTTCTGTGAAAGACCATTTTTAGGAGAGTATCTCTGTCATTGGCAGCAATGTAAGCTGTACTTAGAAAAATTTAGTAATGAAGACACTGGAGATTCAGATTTGAAGACCAAATCTGCCGAAGAAGATGCTTGTATCTGATTCAGAGAGCCTCTTTAACTGACGTTACGTTTTAAATTCGGCTTTGAGGCACGCCTAGGTATGTATATAGGTCTCTCCACTGTTAAGATGTCTAATAACACTGATATCCACAAGCGCAGGGTCCTTGGGAACGTGACCAATCTTTGCTTTCCTCAGATGAATTTTGGGACATTTATTCAATCCAAAGTCCATCTCAATCTCCCCTGTGTTTTAGAGTTTGCGAGCATTAAATTTACGTAAAAATGGAGATTTTCGTGGTCCTTGACTTTTTTTAAATATACATATTTGTTTTAGACAAATATCTTATTGATAAAAATTCAAGCTAATAAAAAAGACAAAACTTTCATTGTGTGTCCGATTCAACAAAGAATTATTTGGCACCGGTAAAAGGCATAAAAAGTACGACTTCTTATAAAGAGATAAATATAAGGGCATAATTTTACCCCTAAAATAATACATATGAGTCTTTTAATGGGGTTTTCATCAATTAAATTTTATAAAATAGTAATATACATCAATAGGAGGCAGAGATAATAACATATTACTCATTTCATATTAAATCATATTTTTAATATTTTATTATATTCACAATAAATATACAGCTCATCATTTATATATCTTTTATTCGCAACAAATATACAGTTGAACAATAGACACATTTTTTGTGAAGATAAATGTTTTATTTTCTTATACAATGAAAAAAATCCCTGATGCATTTCTGCTTCGCAACATCACAAATGCGTAAATTACAAGATACAAAAACATATGAAGAGACAAAAATTGTGAAAGAAAAACAGATATACAAATTTTTTAATAATCACTTTTCGATAGGACGCGTAGTTTTTGTTTTATTCGTAAAAAATAACATAAAAATTTAAAAAAATAAATCTTTGGACAAACGAAACAAGAAAAGAAAAAACAATAGGCCTAAATTATATCTACAAATTTGATTGGAACCACTTTGCACTATTATGCGTGTTTTCAGTTTAAATAATAAAAAATAACGTTAAAAATAAAGAAATTAAATTTATGGAGAAACGACGCAAGTTGAAATAAAATGTATAATAAATAATAAATGTATAATAATAAATGTATAATAAAATACGTATGTTTCAATACCAATGCATATTAGGAATTGTGATAAGATAAATTTATTGAAATGATAGATGTTTCAGGGAAGCTGAGAATAAACATTAGTGCTAAATAAGGAGCAAATATTGAAGTAATCATAAAAGATAAGATTTGCACATTATTTTGAAATATCTGAATAAGCAGTAATGGCTTGAGATACAGATATAAATATGATATAGATTTGATATAATAGTATTGAACATAATGTAGAAAACTTCAGATTTTGGACAAAATCTTGTGCGAAGCACGAGATACGTGATGAGAATGTGTTCGTTAAAGCCAAAGGAGCTTTAACAAAAGAGAATTCACAATCACGAAATTACAGTTGTCGATGATTTGACCTTTAATTTTGAACGTCTGGGCGCAAATGTGGGGAAACACAAAGACCGAGCGCGTAGCGCGAGGTAAGTACATTATCGAGCGTGGAGAGCGAGAACAAACAGTAGCGCGCCTAAGGCACGCGCAAACTTGCCGCCTAGTAACGCCGCTAAGTAATTTTTTTTAATCGGACGCAAAGTGCACATTTTGTTCCTTGTATTAGCTACAATTGGTATTCATAAGGTATTTCTCTAAAATAAATATGTATATTCTAAAAATATAAAAAGCTACGAAAATCTTATTTTTTATGTAAATTTGATGCTCGCAACGTCTAAAATTTTTTTTTTAATCTGAACAAATTTGGAGTGTATTATCTCACCCAGAGAAACAAACTGCCGCGATGCGGTCGGCAAACAATAAAAACAAGTTTTTTGTGAACCACCCGATCGCCGTTTCGATTCCTTTGGAATAGAACTGAACGGCCTATGACAAAGCCACCAAATGCGTCCTCGTGTTGCGGATAGAGGGTCCCTGTACCAAGGGTTTCTGCTGAATATGGTTACAGTAATTAATAAGCAGTCGCGGACAATTGGCCAGGGATGGTCCCGAAGGAATAACCCCTAAGCGGAGGCGTGACAACCGTGCCGAAAGCTGAATGGCACCTGGGTGAGGTGTCTTAAATGGTGACTCTGGGATACCGGGCAACCTTTGAGAGCATACAGCCTTATCCTTGCATGCGGGGCTCTACAAGGATGGACGAACCCTTTCCCAAGCTGCTCGGCCAACAATGTCGATAATCCTAGAGTTCGGGGTGCTGAAAATAATTTAGATGGAAACACGACGACGAACCGCCGAAACGCCCACATTGAGTGGACGAATCAACTCAGGGATGTTTTGCTAGACTGCTACGATGCCAGCATTATCCCTGTTCACCGAGGCTTTATGGCCCGTATGCATACTCTGTGGTGCCAAAAACACCCAGAGCTTCAGCACGTTTCGATTCAATCGTTGCGAAATCAACGGGCCTACCTCTGGAAAAATATATATGTACGCGGAGCGCTTCCCCAACCGCTGCTTGATCAAGCTGCAGCCGAAGATGAGGAAACGACACTAAGACCAACCGCGGAAAACAGGCACCTTCTGAGAGATGATCACGATTTCAGGATTAGAAGAAACATTAACATGCAAGTTCCAAGGCTCAAACCTACGATGGATCAAAAGACCAAAAGATGCTTACATCAACTGAACAAAAAGATTGGATGGGCAAGACAGAATGCTTCCCGTGTTCAATGTGTGAGTGAGTACATAAGATCTGGTAGACCGTTTACGGAAAGGGTTCGAAAGTTCGAAAAAGAACTAAGGATCTTGAATCACAGACTAAACAATTCAAAGCTGCTGACAATCAAGCAGCATATTGTTGACCAAATACGGCTGTTATCTGACGCAAGGAGAAGAATACAGAAGAGGGAGAGATGGATCAGGCAGAATCAACCGTTTCTCGCTGACCCATCTCACCTGTTCAACGATCACCCTGCTTCTGTCAAAAATCCACCCAAGCCCAACGAGGTAGAGACTTTTTCGAGAGAGGTGTACAAGATCCCGCAAACACTAGAGTTGAAAGAAAATACCCTTTCCAGTATCTCGTAAGGGGCGTGAAGACAACCCTGTGACTGGTTACAGAAATAATGTTTGCCAAACAACTAACCCTTTCCAGCATCTCGCAGAGGGCGGGAAGACACCCCTGTGACTGGTTACAGAAATAAAGTTTGTCAAATACCTACCCCTTTCAAGCATCTCGTGAGGGGCGTGAAGGCACCCCTGTGAATGGTTACAGAAATAATGTTTGTGAAGCACCAATCCCTTTCCAGAATTCTGTAGGGGGGGGGGGAAGGCACCCCTCTGACTGGTTAGAGAAATAATGTTTGTCAAACACCTACCCATTTCCAGTATCTCGTAAGGGGCGGGAAGGCACCCCTGTGACT